>PVHX01013545.1:0-37654 GCA_004024805.1 Geosciurus inauris | reverse complement strand
GGGAAAACATTTACAGAGACTATGGGATGCAAATGAACTTAATGAATAAAATTTAAAAAGCAATTATCTGTAAAACAGTGAGAATCTCAATACTGTATTCTCAACAAGGAATTATAACATAAACTTCCTCTTAAAATAAATTAAGCTAAAGCTTAAAACACGAAATTGGAGCCATCTTATAAGATACAGAAAATGCAATGACCATTCTGGTATGAAACCCAAAATGTTGAGAGGACTCCAACAGAAAAGTTTTGTAGTAGCATCTCATTATATAAAACAGTGTATATTTAGATAATTGGCACATTTAAATACATAAGGGAAAGATAAAGTCTTTACCCTTTCAACAATTTTCCCTTTTCACTATAAAATATTATACAACTGAATTTCCTCCCCTTTCATAAGACACTAATCCAGTCATGAAAGCCCTCACGGCCTAATCACAGGACTGTAAGAGGGAGACATGGTCATCTCTCCCTGAGTTGAATGCTTGCCCCAGGGCACCAGAGAGACTGGCCAATAAGAAAATTTGGGGGATGATGTGGCAAGGGTCCCTGAGAGTTTGGGATTAAAGATGTGTAGAGATGAGCTTTGTTTCCTATTAGGGTTCAAATGTGAGGTTTCCCCCAAAAGCTCATGTGTGAGAATGCAAGAATGCTCAGAGTTGAAGTGATTGGGTTATGAGAGCTTTAAATTAATCAGTGGGTTAATCCACTGATATGGATTCATGGGTAGGAAGGTAGGCAGTTGAAATGTGGCTGGAGGAGGTCACTGGTGGTATGCCTTAGGGCTTCATATTTTAGTCCCCAGTGAGCAGAATTTGCTCAGCTTCCTGTTGCCATGTCCTGAGCGCTTTCCTCCACCATGCCCTTCTGCCGTGATGTTCTGCCTCACCTCAGGCCCAGAGCTCTGGAGTCAGCTGTCTGTGAACTGAGACCTGTGAAACCTTGAGCCAAAATAAACTTCCTCCTCTAATTGTTCGTGTTAGGTCTTTTGGTCACAGCCATGAAAAACCTCACTAAAACACTTCTGTGGAGAACTCTCAAGGTTGGACACTGACTTGGAGCAGATTCTGATGTCAGGGGAGGCGGGAGGGTGTGAAATCATAAAAAATATGCATATTGGCCTCTATCCTCAGTCCCTGGCACTAAGCGCCTAAAACTCTTATAATTGTGAGCGACAGGGATCCTAGAAGCATCTTTTGTTCTCATGAGAAAATTCTTGGTGGGCTCCCTCTGCTGCAGATGGTCACCAGAAAGACCAAGCTATAACTGCAAGCTTGGAGCTTTGAGTCCTTCTCCCATTCTCTTGAAATGGGAGAGGGGCTGTAAATAGAGTAAGTAATCCATTAAGTCTCCATAAAAATTCCTAAACTATAGGATTCAGAAAGCTTTTGGGTAGGCGAGCACATCTGCGTGCTGGGTGAGGGGCATGCCCCAACACTATGGGGACAAAAACTCCTGCAATTAAGACCCTTGCAGACCTCACCCTAAGCCCCTCTCCATCAGCTGTTTATCTGTATCCTTAATTAGTAAATCAGTGAGTGGATTGAATGAAGTACAGCATTCTGTGATCTGTTCTTGGAAATTAATTCAATTTAAAGTTATTGAATTATATATTGGGAGGAACCCCAACATGTAGGCAATTGGTTACAAGCACAGGTTTAGGTTGGCATCTGAAGGAGGCAGTCTTGGGAACTGAGCCCACAACTTGTGGGGAGATCTGATGCCATCTCCAGATGCAGAGTGTCAAGATGGAACTGGAGGACAACCATTCTTCCATTCTTGGGCAATGCAGAGTTTCCTAGGAGCCAAACGAATCCCACAGAAGTCAGGCTTAAGTGATCTTGAAAGAAGCCCACCCAAGAGACCTACCGGTCCTGGGAAGGGGTGCTGCAGGGAAAGGCTGTGGGCAGAAGGAACCACAGAGGGCTGGAAAGGGGTGTCACAAAAGACTAGTTGATGATGGGGCTGGAGATGTGGCTCAGTGGCAGAGCACTTGCCTAGCACGTGGGAGGTACTGGGTTTGAACCTCAACACTATGTAATAAATAAAATAAAGGCATTCTGTCCATCTACAACTGTAAGAAAATAAAAAATTGAAAAAAAAGATTAGCTGATGAGCACCTTGTTCATATCCAGGAACTGCTTGGGGGGTGCAGAAACACTTGTGGGGAGGGATCCTCTTCAAAACCAACCCGGAGGCCAAGACAGAGCTGATATGTGCAGAGATTACCCATGGCCTGTCCTCTAAGATGTGGCTCCTCCCACCAATCCCTTCCTTCACCCTGCACTTGGAGGAGTGTGGGGCGGGAGAGGGACAGGAGGAACCATCCTCCCCCTGTCCACAGGGCAGGTCTGAGCCGGGAAGGGAAGATGCTCATGTGAGACTGAATTTTGATTTCAACAAGGCTGTGCTCCCATTCTTGAAAACACTACCACATGTGACAGCACAGAAGGACTGAAATGTAAAGGGACTGCCCCAGCTGTCATCCAGGGCCTGGGAAGGAGAGCTGGCTGCACAGTTGAAGAATAGTGATGGGAGAAAGATAAAGCCTTTTCTTGAATGTGCCCAGGGAGTTCTTCCATTTGGCAAACTAGTTATTCTTGTTTGTATTTAACAAATATTTATATATAGCTGGGCGTGGTGGCATGTGCCTGGAGTCCCAGCTACTAGGGAGAATGAGGCAGGAGGAATTTTTGAGCCCAGGAGTTTGGAGCCAGCTTAGGCAACATAATGAGATCCTGTCTCAAATAAATTTTAAAAGTCAATGAACAAAATAAAATAAAAAAATGTATATATTGAGAAGCCAGATACAAATATATCCAATTTCTTTTTTTGGTACTGGGGAGTTTAACCCAGGGGCTGTTTGCCACTGAGCCACCATCCTCATTAAGTTGCTCAGGGCCTTGCTAAATTGCTGAGGCTTGTCTTGAACAAGCCTCATGTCTCAGCTTCACAAGTTGCTGGGATTTCAGGTGTGTGCCAATGTGCCCAGCTTCCAGATTTTTCTTGTAGTGAAAAGACTGTTATTATTCAACCTCAAATCACCTTGCACCCCAATTTCGTGCAGGCATCCAGCCAACTCTGTGAAGTCACTTGGGCAGGGAGAGGCTGCATGGTCTAAACCAGTTGTTTTCATGGAGACGGTACCATTTTCCAAGTGCGAGAGGGTGTTCTGAAATCAATGGAGGCTGTGACATTTGGGAGGAAAGCTCCCTGCTAATAAGTGGGGTCTAGGAACTCTGAATGGCCTACAATGTGTGGGGAGTCTTAGAGAAAATCACCTTATCCAACCCGACTTGCTAACATTCCATGAGACTTGCATGTGAGTGAAAAACCTTTCTAAACTAGAAACTTCATTCCATTCAATATACAAACTCCAACCATCTTTTTTGCATGCTTTTAGTATACCCCGAGTTTCCTAGGAAGGTAAGCACTGTGTCAATCGAGCGAAGATTGCATTGTGTTTTGTTCAAAACCTTATCAAGGGTTCACCATTTTGGAGAATGGTGGTGTCAGGGGCAATGGGCTTGTGTAAGCGAGCCGTCCCCTTATCCGTCTGCATCAGGGGCTAGGGCAGCCTGGGCATTTCCCCGTGTAGTTGCACATGCCTAATGCTTTGTGTCCTACAGAGCATGTGGCTTGAACATTTGCTTATTAGAAGTCAGGCTCTTTTTTTTTTTCTTGTTTGTTTTGTCTTTTCCTTTTCTCTCTGTTTTTTAAAAAAACATTTTTGGTGCATTAGGTCATACACAACTATGGGTCTCATCAGGCCATATTTGTACATGCACATCACATGATTGATCAATCTCATTCTCCAGTATCTTCCCTTTCCTCCCCTTGACATATTCTTTTATTCTTTTTTTTTTTTTTTTTGGTACCAGGGATTGAACTCAGGAGCACTCGACCACTGAGCCACATCCCCAACCCTATTTGTGTTTTATGTGGAGACAGGGTCTCACTAAGTTGCTTAGTGCCTTGCTGTTGCTGAGGCTGGCTTTGAACTCACGATTCTCCTGTCTCAGACTCCCAAAGTGCTGGGATTATAGGTGTGCGCCACCATGCCTGCCCTATTCTTTTATTCTTGACATATTCTTTTATATATATACAACTGAGCTACATCCCTAGCACACAAATTGCTTTTATTCATTAATTTTTGTGGTACTTGGGATGAACTCAGTATCTGGAGCATGATAGGCAAGTATTCTATCACTGAGCTATGTCCCCAGTTCCTATAAATTGCTTTTAATTCATTACAGCTAGAACATCATTTTTTTTTTTTCTGTACTAGGGATTAAACACAGGGAATTGTACCACTGAGCTGTATCCTTAGCCCTTTTTATTTTATCTTTATTTTTAGACAGTATCTCACTAAGTTGCCCAGACTGGCCTCCAACTTGTGATCCTCCTGCCTCAGCCTCCTGAGTAGTTGTGATTACAGGTGTGCACTCTGTGCCTCTGCAGAGAGTCTTTTTCATTTTGTTCTTGAAATGTGTACTTGTGGGTTAATTATGTTATCTCTGAATTTCATTTCTTTAGTGAAGGGGGGTATTATTATTATTATTATTATTAGGTAGCGGAGATTGAACCCAGGGGTGCTCCATCACTGAGCCATATCCCCAGCCCTTTTTATGTTTTATTTTGAGAAAAGGTCTTCTTCAGTTGCTGAGGCTGGCCTTGAACTTGTCATCCACCTCCCACAGCCTCCTGAGCCACTGGGATCACAGGCATGTACCATGGCACCCAGCTGAAGGACAGTAATTGTAAGAATAATTGTTTTTGAAAAAAATAAGAAGAAAAAAAGAAAAGAAAAAGGATAATGGCTTGCAAGAGGAGTAGCTGTTCTGACAGGATTGAGGAGCCCATTTGTTCTGAGAAGTTCTAGGTCTAGGTGGCTTCTTTCTCTTGCTGGTGGTTGGTTTGCGTGTAAACATGTGAAGCAATCTGGCCAGTGAGATGTGTGAAGTAAGCCTGGGGGAGGGCTTTGGGGAAGTTTACTCCTAAAAATAGAAAGGAAGAGGCTGGGCACCATGGCACATACCTGCAATCTCAGTGACTCAGAAGGCTGAGGCAGGAGGATTGCAAGTTCAAGGCCAGCCTCAGTAACTTCTGAGTCCTAAGCCGTTTAGTGAGACCCTGTCTCAAAATAAAAAATAAAAAGAGCTGGAGATGTTGCTTAGTGGTTAAGCACCCCTAGGTTCAATCCCTGGTGCCAAAAACGGAGAAGAGATAGCCTCTTCTCTACCTATGGGTGTTGCGCTGTTTTGACTATATGCCTGACTTTCATAACCTTGAGATTAAGAAGCCCAAGGACAAAGTCCATAAACTGAGGTGGTAGAGCTGAGGGAGAAAGGACCAGGTCACTGGACATATTGTTGAGCTGCTAAATAACCCACTCTGGGGCCACCCTCATTTTTATTTAATCTATTGTAAATCAGCCAATATGAGTAATTCAGAGAGATGGGACTAGGACTGGATATCGGTGCCATTTGATTTTGTTATTGGTAAAACTTGCTTCCCCAGACAAAACAAAACCAACAAAACCCAAATCCCTCCAAAGGAAAAAAGTAATAATGCACATGAAAGAAAATTAACACACTATCAAATGTTTATAACGAAGGGTCAGGTGCCTTCAACCAGCGGCCAATCTGTTTCCCAGAGGCAACAAATGCTGTCGGTTCCTTGTGCATTTTTCTAGACATACCCTGAAAACACACGTGCACGCATGCACACACACACATACAAATACAGAGATTGCTCTACTTTTGCTGGGGTTGCATATTGATAAACCCATCTGAAGGTGAAAATATACTTAATTGGAAAATGCATTTAATACATGAATCTACTAGACAGCATAGCTCAGCCTAGCCAGCCTTAAACTTGCTGAGAACATGTGCATGAGCCTCCAGTTGTGTGAATCATCTAACACAAAGCCTATTTTATTATAAAGTGTTGACTATTTCATGGAATTTATTGAATACTTGTGTTCAAGCAATGTAGGCAAAATAGCACACTGTAGAGTATTATTTCCCCTCCTGATCTTGGGGCTGCCTAGGAACTGTGGCTTGCTGCTGCTGTTCAGCTTCTGGAGGGAGGATATTTCCTAGGCACTGCATATTTCTAGCCTAGGAAGAGACTAAAATTCAAAATTCAAGCTAAGGTTTCTACCCAGTGCATATTCTACCTTCTACCTTTTATACCACAGCAAACTCAAAAAATCAAAATCTGAACCGTGGTAAATTGGGGACTTTCAATACATAGTATGTACATACATGCGTATACATGCAAACACTCGTCATGTTTGTTTGTTTATTTATTTATTTTTGTGGTGCTGGGGATAGAACTCAGGGCATTGTGCATGGTAGGCAGGTGCTTTACAACTGAGACACATCCCCAGTCCTTCTTAATTTTTTAAAATTTTGAGACAGCATCTCACTAAGTTGCCCAGGATGACCTCAAATTTACCAACCCCCTGAGTTGCTGGGATTACAAGTGTCCAGCCACAGCGTATCCTCTGCCCCCTGCCAGTACCAGGGATTGAACTCAGGGGTGCTCTACCACTGAGCTACATTCCCAGTTGTTTTTATGTTTAACTTTGAGACATAAAAACGAGTCTTGTTAAATTGCCCAGGTTACTCTCAAACTTTCGATCCTTCTGCTCAGCTTCCTGAGTCTCTGGGATCATAGATGTGCATGGTGTAGCATTATATATTAAGGGTTCTTTCTTTTTTGGAGTCAGGGATTGAACCCAGGATTGCTTTACTACTGAGCTACATCCTAGCCCCCCCTTTGTTTTTTATTTTGAGACAGGGTCTTGCCGAGTTGCTTAGGGCCTTGCTAAATGGCTGAGACAGTCCTGGAACTTGTGATTCTTCTGCCTCAGCCTCCCAAATTAATGGGATTACTGGCATGCACCACTGTGCCTTGCCTTTTCTTTTTTTCTTCTCAAGTAATTATAGAGTTAGGAAGACAAGCATCTTTGATAGTCTATTTGGAGACTAATTAGAGAAGCTATCTTTTCAGTATGGTAAAGTGGTTAACTGTTTTTAGTACTGGGGATTAAACCCAGCAGTGTTCTACCACTGAGCTACATTCCCAGCCTTTTTTTTAATTTTTATTTTGAGACAAGATCTCACTAAGTTGCTGAAGGTCTCTTTAAGTTGCTGAGACTGGTCTTGAACTTGTGATCCTCCTGCCTCAGCCTCCTGAGCCACTGGGATTACAGGCCTGTGCTACTGCACCTGGCAGATGGGAAACTTTGTGTTAATAATTATTTTCAACCCATTTTGCCCTTTATTTCTTAGGTTGTAATCTTACTTTTAATATTTAACTGTGGAATGTTCTTTATAGAAATAAAAATTGGGGTCTTTTGAAATATAGTCTTGGCCAAGGGAGATGTGGGTAATACTGGTGTTGGAAGCCTGGGGAGGTGTTGAGCAGTGAATGCTTGGATCCATCTCCCTCAGGCTGTGCTCTGCTGAGGGGTCTGGGGCTGGGATCATACGGAGCACCCTGGACCTCAAAAAATCAGCTTCGCCCCTCAGAGCCTTGGTTTCCTCTCTGTGTGGATCTCTACAGCCTCTCCCCTCCCTCCATCATGATCCCATTTAAAAATAAAATCAGGACTGGGGTCTGGCTGAGTGGTGAAGCACTTGCCTAGCTCATGTGAGGCCCTGGTTCCATCTCTACCTCTGAAACAGAACAGAAAAAAACAAAATAAAATAAAACAAAACAAGCATTTCCCCCTGGTTGCTGCACTTGATCTCTCTCCTGCCGTACCCAGCCAAGTTTCTCAGGCACTCCTTGTCTCCATTTTCTGTCTTCCCATCCATTTTCAACCCTCTGTTGAGAAGCTGTCCTTGTCCACTCTCTGGTGGGGGCTCCAAGCAGCTGGCCTGGCCTCTTGGGGACCACTGGGGGGAGTGTCTCGGTGTCATCCTGGAGTTAGGGGCGCATCATGTCGGGGAAGATCCAGGGTCTCACAGACATCGTGGCACAGCCCTGCTGTGAAAGCCAACTCCAGGCCCATGGGCCAATTGTGTGCACGACTGGGTTGGGTTCCTAGGAGGAGAGACACAGCGGAGGTGTGAAGGATGAGGTGTCACCAAGGACGGGACCTCAGGGAAAGGACAGGGATCCGCAGAGTCTAGAGGGGATCATGGTGGTGAAGTTTTTAAAATCTGTGGTACTAAACACACATTAACTTCACTGCCCCAGGATTCAGGGTGCCGTTCAGTGGTGCTGGGTAGATCCACATTGCTATGCAACAAGCTTCCAGAAACTTCCCATCTGACGTTTCCAACAACAAAAACTATACCAAAAAACTCCCAAGAAACCCAAACCTGCTCAATCACTTTGGAAGATGCTAAGAAATTAGTTCTTCACATTGAAACTAGGCAAAGATAAGGGCTGGGAGTGTTGCTTTCTGGTAGAGCACTTGCCTAGCAAGCACCAGGACTTGGGTTTGATCCCCAGCACTGCGGAAAATAAACGAACTAATAATAGTAGTAAATAAAGGGAAAGTAGCATCTTTTCTTATTTATTTATTTATTTATGGCACCAGTGATTGAACTCAGGGGCACTCGACCACTGAGCCACTTCTTGTGTCTCAGCCTCCCAAAATGCTGGCATTACAGGCATGAGCTACTGCACCTGGCTCATCCTTTCCTATTTAAATGGTAACACCAACTAACCAAAGAGGAGTAGAGGGAACTACTTCTTTAAAAAAGCAGATGAAGAAGAAAGGGTAGAATTGGAATATCACCATTTGGTAATAGCCAGCGAATTGGAGATCTAAGCATTGAGCACCAACCAGTCTATCATCACAAAACAGAAACAATTAGACAAAATGTGTCTTTCTGTGGAAAAATACCACACCACCTTTGAAACCGTCTTTCCAAAAATTCTAACCCTAATCTGATCAAGCTCCAAGCCCTAATTTACAGAAATACAGAGGGATGAGTAATCTACACTGTGGTGTTGCAATCAACACGGTCCAGACTGTGATGAATTTAAGAGGAAAGTCATTCCAGTTATTCAGCAATTAAATTGCAGGGCTGAGATAGAAAGAAAGAGAAGGAGGAGGAGGAAGAAAAGGAAGAGGACAGAAGGAAAAGGGAGTTGAGGGAATGTATAGATTAAAAGAAGCATAAGAAATACAGATTTAGCTGAGCACAGTGGCACATGACTGTAATCTCAGTGGTTTGGGAGGCTGAGGCAGGAGGATCGCAAGTTCAAAGCCAACCTCAGTAATTTAGCAAGGGTCTAAGCACCTCAGCGAGACCCTATTTCTAAATAAAATATAAAAAGGGCTGGGGATGTGGCTCAGTGGTTAAGTGTCCCTGGGGTCAATCCCCCGTACGGCACAAACAAACAAAACGAATTCAGCAGCATCTCATGGACTTGATTTCATTGCTTTTTTTCTTTCTTTTTTTTTTTTTTTCCTTTTTTCTTTTGGTACTGGGGATTGAACCCAGAAGCACTTTATCCTAGCCCTTTTTAAAAAAAAAAAAAAAAAACCTTTACATTTTGAGACAAGGTCTTGCTGTTGCTACAGGTCTAGCCAAATTGCCCAGGCTGACCTCAGCCTTCTGAGTCACTGGAGATTACAGTGCCACCGTGCCTGCAAGCCCTTATTTTGTTTCTGACTCAAACAAACTGTGATAATAATATGACATTTATGAGACAATTAGAAATTTTAACAGGGACCAAATTTGATGATATTGAGTAATTATTGTTAATCTTTTTAGGCAAGATAAAAAGTATTCTGCCTATGTTAGTTTTAGAAAAAGTTCTTATATTTAGGATGTTGGGGCCCAGAAAATGATGCCCCAGACTATGACATTTTGGCACTGGGAGAACTTTGAACTAAAGGAAGTTGAAAGATCTTAGAGGCAGCCTCAGGACCAAGGACTACATGCCCATCTCCTGTCCCCCAAGCTCACGGTGGAGCGCTCTCTCTAAAGTTCCCTTTTCTGACGGTCCCCAGAAGGAATTTCATGGCCTTGATCCCCTCCCTCAGGGGGAAGATTAAAATCCTATCCCAGGAAGGAAGGAAAACTAAGAAATGTTAATCACTATACCCAGACAGACTGCCACAAGCTGTCATCTGTTCTTTAGGTCCATTCAAATCCCTTAAAAACTACTTACTACTCCTGTAAATTTCCTTCATCCCCCATCTCCATTATCCTAAGAAGAGAATGTATAAACTTTTTAAAAATTTTTATTTTGCATTGCTGGGAATGGAACCTGGGGCCTCATGCATGCTGAGCAAGCTCTCTGCCACTAAACTCTCCCTCCCGCCCACCAGCCCAAGCATATAGAAACTTCTGAACCTCAGTTGGCCATAACTCACTCTCTTGTGATTCTGGCACACATGTAGTAAACTCATAGTCCTTTTTTCCCCTATTAGTTTAGTGTCAGTTTATTTCAGACCACTTGAGCCTTCAGAGAGGGAGGGGGGAAATCCTTTTGGCATTACAGGAAATTCTCCTGAAACATTAATGGAATGAAATAATGTCTGAGATTTTCTTCAAAATAACAGAGTAAAATGGTTGGCAGTATATATGGGACAAGATAGGCTACACATTGATAATTGTTGAGGCTGGGTAGACAGGTACAGGAAGTTGCATTATATAGTTCTCTTTTTGTGTATGTTTGTATTTTTCCATTAAAAGAAAGGTAAAAAAGATTAGAAAGTGAAGACTTAGCATTGAACTGATTGGGTTGATATCCTAGTTGTGCACACTGCTCATGAGACCACGGACAAGTTCTTTTCTGAACCTGTTTTCTCATTGGTACAATGGGTATAACAACAGTGTCCGTCTCACAGTGTTATTAGTGCAAATTAAGAAAATTAGTATTTATAAAACATGTAGAAGTGCCTAGGACATATTAAGCACGTAGTGAATGCTTGTTGCGTTATTATTAAGGTGGTTTTGCTGATCCCCCCCTGGCAGCCTGTAGTAGAGACTTACTCGAATGATCCAGCCTTATTACCTGTACTGTGGTAAGACGGAAGGCTGTAGCCTCCACGTTGGGGCCGTGATGTAAGAGGAAGGCAGCCCTCCTCCCACGCAATGGGGCCAGTGAGGTCAAGTGGGCCTAAGGGAGGGGAAGAAAAGCTCAACTCCATCCTTGGCACCAGCCAGATCCAGCTGCTCTGACCTTGGCAAGAGCCTCCCTTCCACTCGTCAGTAGGGCTGATTCCTCCTGCTTGCCCCACCTGGACCTTGTACAGTGTCTTGTGTGGATGCCCCTTCACTTAAAATGGGGCTATGTCCTGATAAACCTGTGGCAAGTTGAAGCCATCGTAAGTTAAAAGTGCGTTGAATCCTTGTGACCTGTGGAATATGCTAGCTTAGCAACATGGGGCCCTGTGGTGTCTCTTGCTTTTCTCTGGTGACCTTGGGGCTGACTGGGAGCTGCTGGTTCACCCAGGCTGCACCGCATTGCACCAGGGAAATGCATGGCGCACTTCTAGCCTGGGGAAAGATCCAAATTCAAAATCTGAAGTACAGCGTCTACCAAGTACTTATGGCTTTTGCACTATTGTAAAGTTAAAGAAATCCTAGGCTGAATCTTTGTTAAGTCTGGGGCAGTTGATTTTGCACCACCCCACCGCATTCTTTCCCTGCTAGTGTCT
Source organism: Geosciurus inauris (assembly GCA_004024805.1). NCBI lineage: Eukaryota > Metazoa > Chordata > Mammalia > Rodentia > Sciuridae > Geosciurus > Geosciurus inauris. The sequence goes on along the minus strand of PVHX01013545.1, from coordinate 26,011 downwards.
TTAAAGTGGAGCTCCTGTGGCCCTGCAGAAAGCAGATTGTGGCAACTGTGCTGAGACTCGCAGGGGTGAGATGGGAGAAATGGGAGGGGCCCTGAGCAGTGCAGTGTGGCTGGAGTCAGGTGCAGGGAGGAGAGGAGAGCGCTGCCTTGGACTCTGGGAGATGACTCTGTGAGCACTCAGATGAACCATGGTAGCATTGCCACTGTTTCTGACTTGCAGACCAAGACATGGGTCACTCTCTTGGCATCCTCAGGGGAGGCATGCTCCCCTGGGTGCAGCTGTCCACACATCAGGCCTCATTGCTCCTCTTCTGTGGAGTGATTTGTGAGCAATGAATCTTCCAGCATCCCGGAAGCCACCGTATGTGCCTACTTTAGCCGGGGTGGGCGCACCAGCAGCCCCAGCTGGCTCACTGTCACGTGGCCTGAAGAGCCTCAAGGTTATTGGCAGTTCACCCTGTCCCCTTTTTACAGTGGAGAGCCTTGAGGTTCATCCTGTGGTGCATACTCCTGACCCACAAGGGCACCATTTTAAGCTGAAGAGTGGCAGGGCACAGTTCCATTTTGGAAAGAAGGTTCCTCTGAAGGACTTTCCAGGTAGTAGGGGAGAGTGAACAGGGAGAGTCTGGAGAGGTGTGGTGGTGCATGCCTTTAATCCCAGCAGCTCTGGAGGCTGAAGCAGGAGGATCAAAAGTTCAAAGCCAGCTTCAGCAACTTTGTGAGATTCTGTCTCTAAATAAAATATAAAAAATGGCTGGGGACGTGGCTCAGTGGTTAAACACCCCTGGGTCCAATCTCTGGTACAAAAAAAACCAAACAAAAAAAAACAAAACAAAAAAACAAAACACTGCCCCCCATCCCCCGCCAAAAAACCCCCAAACAAAAAAAGCTCAGGCTGAGGTTCAGTTCTTCAACATGGCTGTGTTGGGAGGTGGGGCCTGGCAAAAGGTGTTTGGGTCACCATGGAATGGTTTGTGCCTTCTCTGAGGAGCAAATCTCTCTCCTTCTGGGGATGGACTAGTTCCCTCAAGAGCAGGTTGTTGTAAAGTGAGTCTGTCTTCCTCAGCCTTCTCTTGCTTCCCTCCCATACGTTCCAGCTTGCCTTTCTGCTTTCCGTCATGAACCACAGCAGTGCGAGGCCCTCACCAGAACCTGAGCAGATGCTGGCTCCATGGTCTTGGCCTTCTCAGCCTCCAAAACCATGAGCCAGATAAACTTCTATTTTTTATAAATTACCCAGACTTTGAAGTTTCATTATGGCAACTGAAGTCAAACCAAAACAGAGAGTGATTCTGGATGGGAAGGGACCAGTGTGGAGAGCAACAAGAGCTCAAAGGCCTGGGGTGGCAACAGGGAGCAGCATTGGCATGGGAGCCTGCCTCCCACTTCCCCTCAACTGGCTTCCTGAGGTAGAAGTGCCCACGGGGCTCCCCACCACCCCACAAAGGACTCTTTTATGGTTTTGTTTTTTGCGCCAGGGATTGAACTCAGGGGCATTCGACCACTGAGCCACATCCCCAGCCCTATTTTGTGTTTTATGTAGAGACAGGGTCTCACTGAGTTGCTTAGCGCCTTGCCATTGCTGAGGCTGGCTTTGAACTCGCAATTCTCTTGCCTCAGCCTCCCTAAGTGCTGGTATTACAGGCTTGCGCCATCATGCCCGGCTCCACAAAGGACTCTTCTGAATAAAAGCCAAGGACCAAGGGCCACCAACTGTTAAAAAGAATAGAAAATGCTGGGAGTGTGACTCAGTGGTAAAGGGCTTGCCTAGTGTGCTCGAGGTCCTGGATTCCAACCTCAGCACTGCAAAATAAATACAAAACTAAATAAATAGAGCAGAAAACACAAGGAAAACTGACTGTAGTGTTCCTCTAGGGCTTATTAACATGGGAACATTCCAGCATCTCAGGAGGCTGAGGCAGGAGGATTGCAAGTTCAAAGCCAGCCTCAGCAACTTAGTGAGGCCCTCAGCAACTCAGTGCCTCTGGGCTCAATTCCCTGGTACCAAAAAATCAAACCAAACCAAACCAAACAAAAAATAAAACCAAATAAACAAGGAGATGAGCTTATTCTGTCAGCTTCCCCCAAACTAGGTGAGCAGAAGAAGGAGACAGAGAAGGGCAGGTGGAGAGCTGTTGGCCCAGGGAAAGCAGTGCAGCTGCCCTGCTTCTCCTCAGTGGCAGGCAAAGGGGGTCCTGGCCTCTCTGAAGCCATGAAGGGGCCTGAGGAGAAGGTCTTTCATTGCGGGGGGTGTTTGCAAGAAGGGGAGGCTAGGTTGGAATCAGAGCAGGTGGAACTGAGCTGGCAGGGAGCAGCCGGCCATATTTGGTTTGGTCAGGATGCTACTGAAATGATCTAGTTTGAGCTACTGCCTGTGTCTGTCTGAGAAAAAGCAGCAGGTGGCAGAGAGGGTACATGGCAGGGATAACCCACGTCATTAAACTCTGCAGCCACATGGCTCTCAGAAAACCCATGCCCCAGAGAGCCACATAAGGGTGGCCACACAGATGGCCTCCCCAGAGAGGCAGTGACCTCTGAGAGAAGATGCACCAGCATTTGGATGGTAAGTGACCATCGTCCCTCTCCTCCCAGTCTAACCTCCCACGGGAGATAGGAACCTCACACAGGGGAAGTGGAGGCTGAAGTGGTAGGTCCTCACCTTCATGTAGGACCCAGTGGCTTGGCCTGGGCTGGCAGAGGACCAAGGAAACCATTGATGGCTCTGATATGCAACTGAAATGGATCCTTGCCTAAGACATCCTTTAGGGACAGGAAAAGGGGTTTTGAGAGGGCCTGACTGAAGGTGAGGATCCAGCAAATAAAGCCATTCAATGCATCTCGCTCGTCCAATTAATCTGTTAAGTAAATTTGTTTCAGGTTACCTTTTTCTTTTCTGTTCTTTTTTTGTTGTTGTAGTACCAGGTATTGAAACCCAGGGGTGCTTAACCACTGAGCCACATCCCTGCCCTTTTAAAATATTTTATTTATAAATAAATAAATATTGCCTAGGAACTTGCTTAAGTTGCTGAGGCTTGCTTTGAATTCGCAACCGTCCTGCCTCAGACACCTGAGCTGCTGGGATTACAGGTGTTTGCTACCACACCCGGACCCAATCTCCTTCATTTTATGGACAAGGACAAATAGGCACAGAGACCTGGAGCAACCTCTCTGAGATCAAACAGCTGGTCAGTGTTGGGGAGGCAGCTTCTGATATGGTCCTGGTGACTCTCACCTCCTGTTCTCTTCCCCAGCACATCAGAGCTGGCCTCCACAGAGACCTCAGCAGGAGTAATGGTGTGTGATGTTAGCAGAGGGGTCAGGAAACGCCTTGCAGGTTCTGCCTGGCATTTTGCGACGCTTTCTCTGAGGAAAGCCACCACTATGCCATGAGGCCTCTGAAGCAGCACATGGTGAGCAAATGAGACCCCTGCCCCCTTGGTGGCCGTGAGAGTGTGAGCAACACATAGTGAAAGCAAACAGCTGGTTTCCCACCGCTGCTGACATTAGTCTTAATACCTCAGTTCTGTGACTAGACGTGTTGGGTATTTCTCACACTAAAGATTTCTTTGGTACCATCTGGGTGTCGATTCAGTTCAGTACAGTTCAATTCAATGTGGATGCTGACTCCTCAGAATTAAGGAAGACCTTGTAGGCTTAGGGCTTGGTCCCATAAAACTGCTCCCCCACTTCAGGTGCCAGTCATATGTAATAGATTCCCACGACTTCTGTCCCACTCTGCTACAATTCAGAGGTCCCACAACCTCTTACCTTTGTCTCCCCATTTTACTTTTTATATTGTGTGGTGCTGGAAATCAAGCCCAGGGCCTTACACATGCTAGGCAAGCATGTTACCACTCAAACACACCTCCAGACTCCCTGTTTTAGACAAAGTTGTAGTTGTCTGTTCCAATTTCCTACCAAATTGTTACTCTGAAGGGGGCCTCTCTCTGCCTTGGTTGGACAGTACGTGTTGTACAGTGCATTCCTTGATCTGAAGAAATGAAGGTCAGCCATCCAGATCATGAACTCTGTCTTGATTCTGATGCTCTTACGGCACTCTGAGCATATGCATTTTCCAAAGGTCAGCAAAGCTCAGCCCAGGTCAGTGTCTCCCTCTGTCTAGACCCATTTGTAGCCATGTAGCCCCGCAGGGTTTTGAACGTCAGTCTACCTTGACAGCTATGTTCAAGGGCTCCCAGCAGACAATCTGCTGCAGTCTTTCTCTTCTTTGCTGGCAGATAGAGTACTTTTTTACTGGCATTTTGTGCCTCTGAAGAGGCCAGTGGAATAGGTTTTGTGGACTGATCCCATCCCTGCTTTGCTGTCCTCATTTCATGGAGTCTGGTGGCGAATAACTGGTGTGGCTGGTTGTCAATTTCAATCACCCTCTTAACCTGGGACAAGTTCTTCTGACAGTCACCTAGTCACTCAGGGGTGCTTAACTGCTGAGCCACATCCCCAGCCCTTTTTAATATCTTATTTAGAGTCAGGGTCTCACTGAGTTGCTTAGGGCCTCACTAAATTGCTGAGGCTGGTTTTGAATTCGTGATCCTTCTGCCTCAGCCTGGGATTACAGGTGTTGCCACCATGCCCGCCCTACGCATCCCTTTAATGGCTGGTTTCCGCTGTCTTCCTGGGTCTTCTTGGAGGGGTCATGGGCCACTGCCCATGAGTCACTAGAAACCCAAACATTGAGGCCTCCAGCACTGTTCAGTTCTTCCCTACTGCTAGGAAGACAGCTGCAGTTTCTCTGGAGAATCCCCTGATTGTCCCCTTTTCATTTCCCTTTTTCTTCCTAACAGTTAAGTCATGGGTTTTTTTTGTTTGTTTTGTTTTGGTACCGGGGATTAACTCAGAGGCATCGATCCCTGAGCCACATCCCCAGCCCTATTTTGTGTTTTATGTAGAGACAGGGTCTCACTGAGTTGCTTAGCGCCTCGCCATTGCTGAGGCTGGCTTTGAACTCGCTGTTCTCCTGTCTCAGCCTCCCTGAGTGCTGGGATTACAGGCTTGAGCCACCGCGCCCGGCTAACCTCTGTTTTTATTAGTGTGTGTAAGATCCACAAAGGGAAGCAGAGACAGCAAGTCGGGTAAGCCTTTCTGAACTGCCTTTTGGTTTTGCAGCAGTAAGTTAACATGAGGCGTCCATGTTGTTACAGAACCAGGGCTCGCTGTGCAGCTGAGGCAGCACCACAGTCCACGGTGACCGGTTCTTGTGATCATTCCAGAAAGATTTCAGACCTGTGGCTCAGAGAAGCAGGTGTGAGTTTATTAGAAGGGATGGGAAAAAAGTGAACACTCTCAAGGGAGAGAGTGGGTCCTCTCAAGGAGGAGAGGGGCCACGCACCTCTCCTGTCCTCCAGTTTTATAGGTGATCCCAGGGAAGTTTCCAAAGAGTCCCATCAAAGTCCACCTCTTGACTTCTGACTGACAGCAGGATTGCATCAGACTTCCAGCTCCACTCTGCTCATGGCAAAGATCCAAGGCACTTCTGAAAATCAAAGGGAAATCAGCAGAGGAAAGGGGTGAGAGGAAGGGAGGGAGGGGAAGTGCTGGGGAGTGGGAGTGGCCGAGTTATATTGTGTGCAGATGTGAATATGTAACAACAAATCCCATCATTATGTACAACTATCATGCACCAATAAAAAGTGTGGAAAGAGAAAAAAAAAAGATCCAAGTTAACTCTGGGTCACGTTGGACCACGCAGACCTGTTCTAATTGGAACTTGTTCTTACAGATTTTATGATTAGGGGTTTTGCTCCTAATTATCCTATCTCCTTGAGTTTTGCAATCTGGTCTGTGTAAAGATCACCAAAGCCCACCCTTTAGGCTAACCTGTGCTGTGCTTATCGGCCGGGAGAAGCCTTTTGGACCTGAATTTCTCTTGCAGGTAACAGGTTGTTTACTGAGGAATGTAACATCTCCTATTGAGATAAGCCAGGCAGGGCTGCAGGTAAATTGCTTTTTAAAAGAAAGCATGTGGGGTAAGCACAGCAGGCCCAGTTTATAAAATCATCCTCTTAACTTTGTGTCCCCCCACCATCCCACCACATCTGTCAGTTACCTATCCCATGTGAAAGGACCCCTTAACCTCAGCCTTATTACCCAGGTCATGAGCATATTCAGTGGGTGAATATTCAATTATTATAAGGCCAGTCCCACATGGTTTGTGTATGAAGCATATCAGCCGTTTCATTTTGGATGTTCCACTTGACATTTACAGGGGGAGAGTGACAATCTCCCTTCTCAGCCCTTACAGTGACTTTTATCCAGTCCATTGGGCTGGCTGTACCCTCAGAAATAACCTCCTGAGTATCTGGATCACGTACAGGCATCTGAGCTGTGGGTCCTGCATCAACTCAAGCCTGCTCTTCTGCTCTGCAGCATTCAAGCCAGTGACACAGCCCCCAGGTTAGTTCCTCTCAATCCATGCCAGCGTGGGCTTGGCAGGAATCTGATGAGACCCATCTATGAAAGGCAGCAACTCTTTCACGTTATACCTGCTGCTTTCAATAGTTGGTTGGTTTCAATACTTCCCTCCATATGGACTGCCTTTTTGGTGATCACAGGTCTTAGAGGGATTTTCCGTTATCCTTGCATAGTTTTTTTTCCCCTGAGGATGGGCAGATTTGAGGCAAATGGTGGAACTCAGACTCACCTTGGTCAAAATTAGAGCTAGTGCTCGCTTTTGGTTTGATTGTAGCTGTTACAGATAGAAATAGGGAAGGGGTCAAGTATTTTGCATTTGCACAGAGTTTGCATTTCCTAATGCATCCAGCTTCTGGGGAGTTGGATCCATCTCTGTATTCCACTGGTAACTTTCACTTTAAGGAACTGATTCCCCAGAGGGGCGACTGCTGCTCTCACCATGGGGCATCATGTGGCCACCAGGAACTGAAACAGACTGAATTTTTGGGACCTCCTAGCCCCCTGCAAAGTGGGAAGTTTCTCCTCAGGTGCCAAAGAAGAACTTGGCTCCCAACCTAAATCCAGTAGAACCCAGGATATCAAACTCCCTGATATGGATTTCCTGCCATTTGTCCCATTTTGCCCAGTTTAGGGCCAACTAAATCTACATATGTATATCACTGGGCTTTTGTTTCTATTAATTGTAACTGTTTCTGTGGGATAGGCCTGGAGAAGCAATCTAGCTGCTTCTCTCCAGTTTGATCAAACTGCATCAAGTTTACTATTTTTCCATCTTTTGTTTGTTTTTGGTACCAGGAATCGAACCCAAATGTGCTCAACCACTAAGCCACATCTCCAGCCCTTTTTTATATTTAATTAGAGACAGGGTCTTGCTGAGTTGCTTAGGGCTTCACTAAATTGCTGAGATTGGTTTTTAACTCTTGATTCTCCTGCTTCAGCCTCCTGAACCCCTGGAATTACAGGCATGCACCCCAGTGTCCTGCCCAGCATTTTGTTTACTTCTTACACTGGGGAAGTAGCCAAATCCAGCCAGCAGGATCTAGACAGAGAGCCCTAGGCTAGGCTGCTGGGAATGGGATCCAAGGTTCCTCACCCTCCACCCTGGTCTCTTCCCAAACCTTCCAAGAGCTGTTGTAGTTAATCCCACCTCTCTGAACAGCAACCAAGGGGAAAAACAAACATTGTTCTTCTATCCTACTGTAGCACTTCAAGTCATTAAATGCACTGGGGTTTTCTCTGCTCACAACCTTTTCACCAGCTCTCTGCAGATATCACCTGGATGCCCTCCAGGTCAATTTTGTGTGTGTGTGTGTGTGTGTGTGTGTGTGTGTGTGGTACTGGGTATTGAACCCAGAACCCAGAGGTAGTCTACAACTGAGCTATACCCCCAGCCCCTTAAGTTTTTTTTTTTTTTTAATTTTGATACAGGGTCTTAAGTTGTTAAGGCTGGCTTTGAACTTGTGATCCTCCTGCTTTAGCCTTTGGTGTCACTGGGATTACAGGCATGTGCCACTGTACCTGGCTAGTTCAGAGTTAGCCTAGACTCTGCAGGTTAAGGGCTAGGACTCACAAGGCTGTCCCAATTTCAAATGCCAATCACAAGTCACAGGCCCCAGGTTACCCATAACTTCTGTCCCATTTGGCTACAAATTCCCACAATCCCCTTCTTGATTTTGATTATTTGCTAGAGTAGCTCACAGAATCCACAAAACAAAGTTTATTTACTATTGCTGATTCATTACAAAGAATATTTTAAATAATTAATGAAAGGATTTAACAAAGGATATTTTGAATATTTAATGAAATATTTTACTTCATTACAGATGAACACCCAGATGAAGAGATTTATAGGGAAGGGTTCAGAAGGGTCCTAAGTGCAGGGACTTATGTCTCCTTAGAGTTAGGCATGTTATAGTCCTGGCATATGATGTGTTTTTTTTTTACCACCCTGAAATCTTTCTGAACCCCATCTTTGTGTGTGTGTGGGTGTGGGTGTTTTGGGGAGGGAACCAAATGCAGGGTGCTCTATCACAAAGCTATACTCCTAGACCATTTAATTTTATTTGAGATAGGGTCTCGCTAAGTTGCTGAGGTTAGCCTTGAACTTGAGATCCTCATGCCTCAGTTTCCTGAGTTGCTGGATCATAGGCATGTGCCTGGCCATTGAATTTTTATGGAAGCTCTGTTACATAGGAATTGATTAAGTCTTTAGATGTTTGTGATCAACACAACCTTAAGTCTTCTATACTCTCCCTGGAGATGGGTGGTGGGTTGGGAGGGACCAAGTTTCAACCCTCTAACACACAGCGGATTCCCTTGACAACCAGCCTGTGGTTATCTAGGGGTCCTAACCATTAGTAAACTTATCAGCACACGAAAACCCTCACTTAATGTTTGGAGCTGTAGTTCTGGAAGAATTCACTTCTATATCGAAGATCCTGCAGTCCGCTTGACCTTGGCTGACTAGAACATCATGTAGTGGAGAGACGGAATGTTGTGGATCCATAACCAAAATTATCTTGGGCTATCTTAAGCTTTAAATTTTTTTTTTTACTTTTAACCTGGGTATCTGACAATATTCTCATGACTAGCAGGTAAACCTCTCCAAAGATATTCTTAGGCTTAACAGACCTCTAGTCTCTACACCCCTAAAGCTAAGAATGCTATAACATTTGATACCTAAAGGAAAGATTTCCCCCTTTTCTGTAGTCCCCAACCTCATGCCCCACCCATATGTTTACTAAATGTATTGAGTAATGACTTCTTTGTTCTTTGGCCACAAAAGCTGTTTCCCTCTTTCATAGCAGAACGCCTTGTTCAGAGTGAATTGAATCTCTGTTCCAGGGCCATGGTCACTTATATTTGGCTAAGAATGAACTATTTTTTTTAGAGCAGAATTGTTTTCCATTGATAAACACTTCAGAGAGTCAAAAGGTTTTTCAAGCTGTGTGTTAGGAAATGAAGGTGGAGACCAAATACATATTTTTTTATTATATAACAATATCATAGCTCCTACAAAGCCAAACTCCCCAGCCTCCACCAAGCCTTCAGATGAGAGCAGCCCAGCTGACATCTGAATGTCACTCCATGACAGGCTTCACCTCACACAGCCTGGTCAAGTCTCTCCCAAATTCCTGACCTGCAGACGCTATGGGAGGTAATACATGATCGTGGTTGTCCTAAGACACTAGCACAGAGGACAGTTTACTCCACGGTGTTAGGTCAAAAGACAATAGCACAACACAGTTAGTTTAAATATCTTAACTAGTTTTTATTTGTGATTCTAAAACCAGGCAACAAACACCTCATTCTGTAAAACACATCGAGTATTCCTAAGGAGCTGAGGAGAAAAGGTTGGCTTTGAAGGCAGAAAAGGGCTGAGGAGAGCAGAAACAGACCAAAAAAACTGGACAGGTTGTTTCAAAACATATTTTCCTTGTAAAGGCTATAACAGAGGGACTTTATCATACCAGCTATAACTGGCTTGCTTGAGATTTGGCTACTAGCTCTCTTTTTCTTCTGATTTCTTAGAAGGTTAGTTAAACAATTTAGTTTTGGCCTGCTGACATGGAACCTCAGCATGAGTGACAGACTACATTTTGGTTTGGTCCATAGGCCTAGTGCAGGAGCTCAGTCAAATCAACGGTCTCTATAAATCTTAGTTAACAGTAAATTAATACAGTAGCAGATCTGGGATTTGAACCAACTCCAGAGTCCAACCTCTTAACTACTTCACCAGTGGGGTACACACTCCATGGGTGTGTGTGAGAAAACTCCCCTGGAACATGGGAAGAAAAAATTAGACCTTTTATTTCCTAGTTATTTTTTTAACTGAAAAGAAGAAGGAAATTGTTTCATTAATATTTAGTGTACAGACTGACCAGGCACTCCTGGTCTGGGTGCTGCATGGTCATTTGGTTTTCACAGTGCCCTTCCCCAGGTGCCCTCAGGGAAGGGGGCTCCCCAGGTTGGAGTGAGAGTGGAGTCCCTACTCACTTTCAAGCCTACTGGGACAGGTGTGTGGGAAGACATATTAGTGGGCAACCTGGTCCAGATCTACACAAACTGGACACCAGTTTGGAAAGGTACAGCCAGAGTTGCTTGTGATGATGATAAGGAGAACACAGCATGAACAAAGAGGAAGTGGTGGGGCTGACATCTGGTTCCTGGGAGGAATGCTTTGTCACATCCAAGAAGGGGGAAAAGAAGAGACTCATAAATCAGACCTGTCACTTTAAAATATCTTGCTGTAACAATGCTATTACTAATATCTTTTAGTGAGAATGTGTAAAGGCTTTATTGGATACTACAAACAATTACAATTAAAATGGTTCTTTGAAAATATTTATTTCATCTTTTTATCTTCCTCTCTTACTTATTTAAATTTTATTTTTGTGTAGGGGGTTGAACCCGGGGCCTAACACTGGCTAGGCAAGTGCTCTACCCCTGAGCTGAAATAGGACCTCACCAAGTTGCTCAGAATGGCCCGGAACTTGCGATCCCTCTGCCGTGGCCGCCTGTGTCACTGGGATTCCAGGTGTGCAGCATCATGCTCAGCTCATTCCTCCTTTTAAGTTGATTATCTCAAGGATTTGTGCCATAGTGATGGACAGCTGACCAATACAGGTGTAGTGCTCAGGAAATCTCAGGGCCTGGGTGTTTTTATTGGGTTTGGTTTACCTAGAGGTGCCAGGGTCCTTGCGGGAGTCATTTCTATGTTATCAAGGGGCAGGACCCACCTGGTAGACTGGGCCAAGAGTAGAGGTGAAGATAGGAGTGTTCTATTGTTGGTGAATTTGAGCCTTTAGGACCCTGAATGAAGCATCAGACCAGGGGCCTGTAGGTCTGGGCTGGTCCTGTGGTATAAGCTTCATCATTAGGCACAAGGTTACAAGGAACTGCTTTAACAAAGGTGGCCTTGAAGAATTTTTAACTGTTGGATAATTACTTGCTGCTTCTCTGCTACCCTACCCCCAGCTCCTTTGGTTTCTTTTCTTTTCTTTTTGGTACCAGGGATTGAACCCAGGAGTACTTAACCACTAAGCCACATCCCCAGTTCTTTTTAATATTTTATTTAGAGACTGGGCCTCACTAAGTTGCTGAGACTGGCTTTAAACTTGCAATTCTCCTGCCTCAGCCTCCAGGGCCACTGGAATTACAGGTGTGCACCACTGTGCCTGGCCCTTGGTTTGGTTTGACTCTTTTTCCTTCTGACCTGCCTTCCTCTGACCTGACTTTTTTCTTCTTTACCTGCCTTCCTCTCCTACAGCCTGCGCTCTCCTTCTACCTGACCTCTCCCCACTCCAATCCCCAACTACTCCCTCCCCCTTCTTGTCCCACCTGTCCCATCCCATTCTATGTCCTCACCTGTCCCCTCCCTCCTATGCTTCCCAGTGTTTCCCTTTTTATTCTCCCGCCTATCCCTTCTCCTTTTCCCTACCCATCTCCTCCCCTTTTCTCCGGCCCACACCCACTCGTCCTGTGTCCTGCTCTGCCTTCTGTCATGGCTTAGCCACCAGAGACTGAAGTGGAGTCGGAAGAGGCGAATCCAAGGAATTTCTCTGCTTCCTACTTGTGTAACCCCCAGGCCAGCTACGTGATCTTCTCAGATTATGTTTTATTTACATCTTTCAAAATAAGAACAGCAACACCAGCTTTAAATATCTCTCCAACATTGTTTTTAAGAGTAAGCTTTTAGGCCAGGTGCAGTGATACACGCCTGTAATCCCAGCGACTTAGGGAGCTGATTCACGAGGGTCATAAATTTGAGGCCAGCCTAGCAACTTAGTGAAGACCTGTCTCAAAATAAAAAATAGTAGGGCTGGGAATATGGGAATATTGCTCAGTGGTACAATGCCCTGGGTCTAATCCTCAGTACTGCCAAAAAAAAAAAAAAGTAAAAGTAAAATTTCAGAAATAAGCCAAATCTCCAACAATAGGAGAAAGAATGGACAAAATAGTAAATATAAAGAAAATCTACATAAATCATGTCATGTGCTGGAGTAGTAGGCTGCATTTATTAAAAAGAGTAAGATTGATCTGTGTTCCAATTACAGAAAGATGTGCACCGCATGGTGTTTGGTAACCATGGTGAGTTTGTATGGTACCATCCCCTTTGTTCATTTATTGTGCCAAATATTAATGCACTTTAAAGGATACACACCAAATTATTAATGCCCACCCTTGGGGATTGAGAGTAAGGGGGAGAAGAATTTCAGGGTGCTTTTTGACTTCTCTACACTCTTGTGTCTTATTTAAGTGTTTTCGAAATGAATGTGTATTAATTTTGTAATATAAGTCATTTTTTGGAAAGGAAGAAAAATCACGTGTTAGTCCTTTCCGAGAGTGCTGAATATCAAGTAATGTTCTGTATGGGAGAGCCCTGGGCGTTAAGAGTGGGAGTCTGCTCCTACCCTGTCACTGTCCCTTTTGCTCCCCCTACACCTTCTTATCTCCATCCTTCTCCCTGGTACCTTCCCCTCCAGCTCCCTTTCCCCTTTCCAGCCTTTCTTTTCCTGTTAGATGGCATGTGACAGCAGTGACAGGAGGAGGGCACGTCATTGATCCAGTCCAGCGCTCTGCTGCCTATTACCCCGCTTCAAATTCTGCCCAGATGAGGACGTAGCTGGAAGATACACATGCAAATGCCCTGGGGCTGCCCTCACCACCCCTGGCCATCCCAGGGCCACATCAGAGGTCCCCAGCTACTCAGCGGCCTGCTTTGGCTACCAGCCGGCAGTGTGTGTCCTCGGAGCCCCGGGCTCCCAGGAGCAGGGCAGGAGCAGCGCTGAGCACGGCCAATGGGCCGCTGAAGCCCTCAGGATCTGCTATGCGGTGTTGAACTCGGAGCTGACAGATGGAGTCATATGGGCAAACTAATTATATTTTTTCATTTTTTTTCCTGGGCATTTGTGAGTCTGCAGGAGCTTAATTTATGTATTAATTACACCTCAGAGCTAAATGAGGGGGCTGGGGCACCTCAGACAGCCTTTGCATTTTATTAATAAACATGGCACACACATTTGGCTTTGTAAGGAAATAACTGCTCAAACTTCCTTCTGAGGAGCCAGTGGGCCTGGGGGAAGCAGAACTCCACAGGCCAGGTGGGGCCCAGGTGGAGCAGCTGCAGGCCAGCCTTCCATTCAGCCTAGTGGGCCGGCTCCAGGCTGGCTGAAATATCTTGCTCAGCTTCTCTGTGCAGCTTTTTCATGGAAGGAAAATAGTCTGTGCTGCACCCCGCGGCCCCAGTGGCCTCACTGTGCTCTGAGCTTCCTACCTGACTGGCTGTGGGGTGATTGTGCTGCACCCAGCGGCTGAATCCAGCACAGAGGCCGTGGGCTTGTTTATAAGGCCTGGGGTTTCTGGAAGGGAGTCATTTGTAGCAGGACAACGAGTCAGAGAGCCCTGAATGTGCAGTCAGGTGTCACTCAGGTAAGCAGGATGGATGTCAGGCTTTCTCTCTTAAATCTGACTTGGTGGAGTCTAGTAGTCGTGTCTGGGACTTGATCTGTTCCTGGGTTGATGTGGCTGAGCCAGGATGGGCAGGGCCCTCAAAAAGGCTGAGATGTAGGAAGAAAGAAACACTTGTACACTTCTTTTGTAAGCCCGGACATGGGGCCTAGGGCTTCTCAAGTCCCTCTTTCTTGCTCCTCAGTTTGTGTGTGTGTGTGTGTGTGTGTGTGTGTTTGGTACTGAGGATTGAACCTAGGGGTGCTCTACCATTGAGCCATATATCCATCCCTTTTTATGTTTTTATTTTGAGGCAGGTTCTTGGTAAGTTGCTGAGAGTCTTACTAAGTTGCCCAGGCTCTTGATCTTCTGATCCTCCTGCCTCAGTCTTATGAGTCACTGGGATTACAGGCATGTGTCACCATGCCTGGCAACCCCCCAGTTCTTTATAAGGTCCTGGCTACAGCTCCCAGTGCTGCCGTACTGTGTTACGTGTGTGGGGACAGAGGGGAAGGGTGCAGACTGTTTGGCTGGTTTTTACAATTTTTTTTTTATGGTACTAGGGATTGAACTCAGGGGTGATTTTCCACTGAGCCACATCCTCAGCCTTTTTTATTTTTATTTTGAGAGAGTCTTACTAAGTTGTTTATGGTTTCATTAAGTTGCTGAGGCTGGTCCTGAACTTGCAATCCTCCTTCCTCGGCCTCCCAGGTGCTGGGATTACAGCTATGTGCCACTATGGCAGGCTTTGCCAGTTTTCATGGGCAAAGTAGCACCTATGGCTTTGTGCTGGGAGTTGTTGATACTGAAGAGGTCACCAGAGGGACCTTGAAAAGAAGTAAGGCAAGAAGTAAGACCCTGGGGTGGAGGCAGCAGCCCTTCTACATCAGAAGCTTCCTATAGGGCCAATCTTGGAGGATTTACTTTGGAGGAAGCACTTCCTTGAAAGGACTCAAGAGTTAGGCATGGTGGCACACCCCTATAATCTCAGCAACTTAGTGAGGCTAAAGCAACCTAGTGAGACCCTATCTCAAAATAAAAATAAAAAGCACTGAGGATGTGGCTCAATGGTTAAGCACCCTTGGATTCAATCCCCAGTACCAAAAAAAAAAAAAAAAAAAAACACACCAAAAAACAAAAACAAAAAATCCCACAAAAAACAAACCATTTAAGAAAGATGTTTAGTGTGTATGGGCTGACAGGTGCCTGGGAAACAACAGGCCCTGGGATGAGGTGTCCAACTGATATAACTGTATGGGCTGATGGTGGGCTGCCTTCTGTCCCCATCCCATTCTATTGCTCTGGCTCTTTTGACGTTTGGAGGATCCTAGAGGAGAGGCCCACTTCTCTTAGTGGGTATGGAGTAGCACACTGTCTCACTGACCAATCACTAGAAACATTGAGTTCAGGGTAGGCTTTGCCATTTGTACCTTATGCAGAGAAAGGAATATGTTTGGGGGCACATCAACTCAAATGAGATCTCCAAGGTGACAATACTTTTGTCTGACTTGTTCATTGTATTCCAAGAACCTCGAGGACTGGGGATGTGGCTTAGTGGCAGAACTCTTGTGCATCATGTGCAGGGACTTGGGTTCCATCCTCAGCAACCCCTCCCCTGACAAATTGGTTTAATTCCAAATGTGTTCTGGATTAAATCTACCAAAAACCTAGAAAAACACCAGGCACAGAGCAGTTGGTCATTAAATGAGCATGTAGGAGGCAATATTAGGCAAGTTGGCAACACTTGCTCTCAAATCATCTTTTGGGCAAAACTGATGAACAGGTGGCCAGTGTGTATCAGAGAGCTTCTGTAACTTGCCCAAAGTCACACAGCTAATTAAAGGCTAGGCTGGGTTGAAAATCTTGGCTGGGAACATTGGTCTAATTTCCATTCCCTAACCTGCCTGTGTTATGCAGACCTTGTGTCCACCCCATTCATGCCTGCAGCTCCAACCAGCAGAGCTAATTGACAAGAAGTCTGCTTTGCCTGATGCTGTGGGGGATGCTCAGATTTTTTTTTGTGTTCCAGAGATGACCCCATGCATGGAAATTCTTATTAGTGAGATTCCATCACCTCAGTGAAGCTTTCGGTTCATGCATTTAGCAGGAGAGCCATCGGGAATTGGGGGCGGGGGGATGACCACCGTGTGGATGCTGGCAGGCCCAGGGCCAGGGAGATGCTTCAGTTCTCTGGACCTGCCCAGCACTAGCTCTCCCTGGGGAGGGGCTTAGGGGCTGTGTCATCCTGCTCCTCCATCTGCAGTGCCTGCTACCGGCTGCACTGCCAGCTTGTCTGTGCAGGAAGTGTGTGAAAACAAGCCAAAACCCTCAAATGGGAAGGCCTTGTGTTCACCCAGTCGTCAGCTCTCTCTTTATCTGCCTGGCCAACTGGGCAAAGGCTTGGCTGGAATCTATTGCAAGGCCGGGTGGGGCCGTGCTGTGGGAACCATCTTGGAATCAGATGTCTGATCAGACTCTACCTAGGAAGGACAGGGAGCTGGCTGCTGGTCTCTCTGCAAGAGCCTGGAGACAGCAGATCCTGACACCCTTTCCCCAAGGACCCTGAGCTTGCAAGCTCCTGGCCTTTCCTGTCTCCTGCCTTGAGCCTCAGGCCCCAACCCTGCCAGTCTTCTTAAGATAGGACTGAGGGAGCCCGCAAGATGTCCAGGAGAGGTGGCCAGCATGTTTGACAGATAGCGCTCCGGATCGAGGCTGTCCGAATGCATTTGTCTCGACCTCTCGCATCCAGCGAGCCAGGAGACAAGACTAACCCTTCCTGACAGAATCAGTTCAGCCCTGTCCTCTGAGCAGGGCCCAGGGTGGGCAGGGGGCTGGCCAGGGCTGGCTGGGCTCTCTGGCCTGGCAGCTGGGAGTCTGCTGACTGGGGGAGGGTCCACAGGGAGCCCTGGTTGGCCTAGCAGAGTCCAGTCCAGCAGACTGAGCTGGAGCTCAGAGAGGCTGAGATCCCTGCCGCCTCTCCCAAGCCCTAGTCAAAGGTAGAGAGGGGAGCAGGAAGAGAGGCCTGGCTTATTCCCTCCACCCCATCCCTCTCTCATTCTGAGGCCCAACTTATGAAAAGCCCACATTCTGGGGAATCAGACTAGTCTGGGTTTGCATTCTGGGGGTGTAGGATAGAGGAGAGGGGTTGTCTGGGGTCCTGGGAGAGCACATGTGTGGACTCTCCACTGCAAGCCTGCCCTGTCTGCCCCAAGCAGGGCTGCCTTCTGGCAGAATACTGTCCCCTCTGCACTAGAATAATATCGTGCATCCTCTTGCAGTCCATGTTCAAAGCCACTATAGGCGGCCCACCCCTTTGTTGGAGCTGTGCCCTCTCCACCTTCTTTAATAAATTGCAAATTAACAATGCTTGTGAGAGCTTGTCTTATTTTGGAAGGACAGGGTGAAGGACTGTGGGAAGTCACTTGGGGGTGGGGGGTATGAGTGGCATTTGTGTGAGTGGCATTGGGGTGGGAGTAGGGAGTAGATTCATGCTGCTAAAGAGAGGAAGACTGCACGGGAGAGTAAGGTGGGCTTTGGCCTCTGTGGGCCTAGGGACAAAGACTGTGGGCAGACTCACCACTGGGACTTTTGGGATGTCAGGGCCACTGAGATAGGAAGTAGGTCCCAGTCCAGCACCAGGGCCAACTTTCTTCTGCCCCTAACCCTATGGCAGCCCAGGAGCCAAACAGACTGGGGAGATGGGTGAAGCTGGACTTCTGCTTGGGGCCACAGGAAAGAGGAGAGTCCTGCTGGGGATCCTCAGAGACCCTGGATGAGAGGCTAGTGGCAGCCAGGGAGGATGGGAGGACAGAGGAAATGCTTTTTTTGGTACTGGGGATTGAACTCAGGGGCACTCGACCACTGAGCCACATCCCCAGCCCTATTTTGTGTTTTATGTAGAGACAGGGTCTCACTGAGTTGCTTAGTGCCTCACCGTTGCTGAGGCTGGCTTTGAACTCTCGATTCTCCTATCTCAGCCTCCCTAAGTGCTGGGATTACAGGCTTGTGCCACCGCGCCTGGCTGGGAAATGCTTTCTCTCTAATTTTTACAATATTTTTCATTGACGCATTATAATATACATAATAGTGAGATTTGCTGTTACATATCCAAAAGTGTACACGGTATATAACAATATGATTTGGCCAATTTTCAGTCCACAGTATTTCCTGAGGATTTATTACAGGCAGGAAGGAATATACCTGCTTGGCCTCACACATCCTCCCAGGCTATGAGGGAGCAGAGTTTTGGAGCAAGAGGGCAAGTGCAAGTTCAAGTACAGCCATGTACTGCATAGTGACGTTTTGGTCAATGACAGACTGACAGACTGAATCTATGACAGCACTGGTCCCATATATAACAGAGTTGAAAAACTCCTTTCAGCTAGTGACACCATAGCCTCCTAAGGTCTGGGGCAACAGGCTCCTTGTGTAAGTGGTGATGCTACCACTGTGCTACTGTTTTATGTTTTTACTATGCTTTTAAAAAAAGTTTTACTTTATCATTAGAGTGTACACCTTCTATTTATATATAAAAAAATGTTTACTGTAAAACAGCATGCCATGTCATTCCAACAGCAGCCTCAGACAGTTCATGTTCGCCATGTCCCTTGACAGCACGGAGACCACATTAGGTGATTGACCCAGGCCATCTGGGTTTGTGTAGGTACACTCTCTGATGTCTGCATGATGACAAATGCCCAATGGCCCATCTCTCAGAATGTGTCCTGTTGTTAAGCATCACGTGACTGGAGTTCAATTGGGAGGTGAGGCCAGGAGACATCCGGAGTGAGATGGGCAAGGTCCAGGGTGCACTGTGTATTTCAGAGTGTCCTTTTTGGAGGACAAGGATGCTGGATTTACACACTAACTCTCAGGGCCACTGGTGAAAGGCTGCTCCACTGAGTGGTCAATTCCAGGGCTCTTCTGGTCTCCTGTGCAGAGGCCTGGAGTGCAGAGCAAGTCCTGGTGGCTGGCCAGCCCTTTCCACACCTCAGTACAGAGATGTAGGTGCTGGCAGTTTGAAGGGTGGCCATGTGCATGGAGATGGTGCAGGCACATTGTGTCTGCTGCAATACTGATGGTTCCATTGTCCAGAAGGTAAAACTGAGGCTCACAGAGCTCTCTCATCCAAAGTGATCACTGTGCTGGGATCTGATACCAAAGCCCATGCATTTTTATTTTTCCTTAAAAACTCCAACTCTGACCTATTTTAGCACTTTCTACTCTAATCCCAATAAATTGTATTCTCCCTGTAAGACGGTGGGCCCTGGGGATGGGGGAGACGTTCTACTCCTTCATCAGCTCGTGCCTCAATGCACCAAGCACAAGCCCAGCAAGCAGCCAGTGGAAAGATTATTTCTGTCTCCTGGTATCCAATTGCAGACAGCTAGCCCTCATTAATGACATTGATGTGGACCTGGAAAAACAAATAAGAATCAGATTTTCTTTCAAATGCCCCAGAGAGCTTGTTGTGAAAGGGCTGTGGCCGAGACATGTTTTATAAAATAAGGAGTGTCTTCTATCGGTGTTATGGATTTAATTGTGTCCCCCTTCAAATGTCTTCAACATTTGAAGTTGAAGATTAACTCCTCAGTACCTCAGAATGGGACTGTTTGGGAGGCAGGGCCTTTTAAGTGGAGATTAAGGAAAAACGAGGTCATTTGGGTGGACTGTAATTTAATAGGACTGGTGTCCTTACAGAAAGAGATTAGGACCCAGACACACACACAGACACTACAGGGAGAAGTTGGTTGTCTGCAAGCTAAGGAGAAAAGTATTGGGAGAAATATCCTGCTGACACCTTGGCCTCAGACTTCTTTTTTTTTAACCAGGGATTGAACCCAGGGGTGCTTAACCACTGAGCCACATCCCCAGACTTTTTTGTACTTTATTTAGAGATAGGGTCTCACTGAGTTGCTTAGGGTCTCGCTAAGTTGCTGAGGCTGGCTTTGAACTCACAATCCTCCTGCCTCAGCCTCCCAAGCTGCTAGGATTACAGGCATGCACTGCCACGCCCGGCTTGACCTTGGACTTCTAGCTTCCAGAACTGTGAGAAAATAAATTTCAGTTGTTTAAAGCCACCCAGTCTGTGGTATTTTTTACAGCAGCCTGAGCTGACTAATACAATCTGTTATACTAACCAGGATTTATGCAGAATGTTTGAGCTTTAAGATTTTCTTTCCCATCTTCTATAGCAGAAGCAATAGATCCAGAGAGGCACCTAATATAATCAGATGCATACAGAGTTAGGAACAGGGTGGGAATGGAGTCTTTCATAACCTGAGTGTACTAAATGTACACCACCTTTTGATTGACACTGGACCCCTGCCAGTGCCTTTGATTGCCCTCTGAGGAGGAACCTGGGGCCAGGCTCAGATTTCTGGGCTGTAGACTGGGAAAGAGCGGCAGCAAGAAGTTGCTGAAGTAGCTGTCACTACAGACCTGGAGGATCTTGGGTTAGGGGAGGAGCTGATGGAAAAGATGGTCTAGCCTCATCATGGAGAGAAAAGTGACTCCATTCCAGGCCTCAGTCTTACCATCTGTCGAATGGAAGTCATGATATCTACAATTAGCCATGATGGAAATGTCAGTTACCTGCAAGGGGGTGAGGTGATTCTGATGGCAGTTGCAAACTTGCTTCTAAATGTCCAAGACGCTCGTGGAATACAGCCAAAAGCCTGTGAAGGCTCCACACAGAATTGGGTTCAGAGACCACTTGTGCTACTTAATTGACGTGTGACCTTGGGGAAGTTGCTTAGCCTTTCTGGGCTTCAGTTTTTTCCTTTGTAACATGGATCTGGAGGGGTCATTAGGGATTACATAAGAAGACTCAGGGGACATGCCTGGTGTCCCCAAGGGACTGTATGAATGTCTCATATCCTCCTCACATGCTCCCCTTTGTTCCTTCAAACTCTGTTATGATTTAGTAGAGAAACATGGGGTTCAGACTCTGATCAGTGCCCTCTGGGCAGGAATGCTGCTGGGGCAGAGGCCCCCCTCTGGCCCACGATGTCCTGTACTTGGTGTGGGTGGCAGTTCCCAGGAGCCTTTTGGTTGCCAGTAAGCTGGGTTTCTTTTCTGCCTAAAGGCCACTTTATGAGTCACATAAACAGGGCCCTGGCAGGGGTCCTTTAAAACAAAATTTTGCACTTTCTTTAGAGGATCAGACTCTCCAGTTTCCCACTTAATGAGGCCCCATTGACCCAGGATCTGACAAAAGCTTGCTCCCACTTTCAGCGTTGTCATCAGACTCTGGTGCTCTTCCTCCTCCCCCATTTCTTTCTACCAACAGGAAGCAAGTCCCCACGTTGCACGTCCTCTATTGTGCCAGTCTGCAGGATTCACATTTCCCTCTCCTTAATGCCTGCGCCTTTGCATGTGGCTTCCTTTCTTTTTCCTCTGCTTTATAAAACCTAGATCGGATGGTCAGTTTTCTTTGGGATCCCTTCCTGGTCTTCCCAGACAGAATCTACCCTCCCCCTTGTGGACATGAACCTGGCCAGGAAGGATTAGACGGCAGTATCCGCCCGCGGCCACCAGGGGGCGCATCACAGACCGTATCCGGGGTTGCACCACGTGGAACCAATCCAATTCGAACTGGATTCTCCAATTCAAATCCCAAGCACTTCCCCGGTGTGCGGAGAACTCTGGACTGTGGGGACAGTGGGCAGAATTTAGTAGGCATCGCCCTCAGCCAGCGAGACGGGGTTGAGGGCCCCCCAGCGCCTACAGGAGTTCCCAGAGCAACGGGTAGAACCTGGAGAAGGGGCTGAAGCAGAAATGCAGCCTGTCAGGAGCGCCTCCAGACTTCCCAGCAGGGAGGGCGGGTCACCGATGCTTAAAACATGCTTTTGCTTCTTTATGAAGTCTCCTGCCAGATAGGGTAGAGTCCATCTGGCAATTAGAATCAAGATTCTGGGGACCGGTGGTGAAGCTCAGTGGTAGAGCGCTTGCCTGGCACGTGGGAGGCCCTGGATTCCACCCACTACAGGGCATGAAAAACCAAAGCAAACCAAACCAACCAGATAAACGAACAACCACCACCAACAGCAACATAACCGACTGTGGGACAGCAGACTTCTTCCCAGATTCTCTCCTGGAGAGACTCTGGGCTCTGGGTGAGTGCAGCACCTGATGTGTACTTCTGAGGTTCCCTTGTCCTCATACCTGTCTGCCACCTCACCAGGAGGATCCCCGCAAGGGCACAGAGCTATCTTGTTTGCTTTGGATTTCCAGGAGACCTGGTCCAAGTGAAGGTCCTGGAGCGGGCACCTGCAGGCCCCCGAGCTCCTCCCATTCCCTCTGGACACAGCATTCTGTTGTGGCCACATGCTTCTATTTCTTTTCCTCTGAACCAGAGGACCACATCATCCCACTGTGTCCTCACCACAGGGGCCCAGATGTTGCACACAAGAGAGGTGAGGACGCAGGCCCTGAGCAGGGCTCTGGTGACAGGGGCAGCAGGTTCCATTGAGTAATGGGGGAATTAGCTGAGGGGTCTGCATCTATCCCCTGCTCCCTCGGTCACTTCCCCCACACAAAAGCAAGGCTTCTCCAGGGCCTTCTCCTTGGGTGCTGGACACATCTTATATGTCACCTTGGCTAGGCTATAGTCCCTAGTTATTCAATCAAACACTCATCTAGGAGTTGCTGAGAAGGTATCCTATGGATGTGATTACTGTCATTCCTTGGCATTGGTGGGGCATCGGTTCCAGGATGTACCTCCCCACAAAAAAAAAAATCCGTGGATGCTCATGTCCCTTATATAAAAAGGCATGTAACCTATGTACACCCTCTGGTATATTTGAAATAATTTCTAGGTGACTTATAATACCCAATACATTGTAAATGCTATGTAAAAGTTATACTGCATTGTTAAGGGAACAACAACCACAAAAAATCTGTACATGTTTTGTTCAGAAAAATTAAAAAATTTTTTTTTATGTCGGGAATTGAACCCAGGGGTGCTTAACCACTGAGCCACATCCCCGGCCCTTTTAAATATTTTATTTAGTGACAGGGTCTCACTGAGTTGTTTAGGGCCTCAGTAAGTTGCTGAGGCTGGCTTTGAACTTGTGATCCTCCTGATTTCAGCCTCCTGAGCCACTGGGATTACAGGCGTGCGCCACTGTGCCTGGCCTTTTTTCATATATTTTCCACCTGCAGTTGGTTGAATCCACAGATGGAGAGCCTAGGGAGGGCTGACTATAATATATACCACCAGTTGACCTTAAATAAAGATTACCTTCAATAATCTGGGTGGGCCTCAATCAATCAGTTGAAAAGAGTAGGGCTAAGGCTTCCTTAAAAAATAAGAAATTCCACCTGTAGACTGCAGCCTCTGCCAGAGAGTTCCAGTCTGTGCTCCCAGCAGCCCACGCTGTGTATTTCTGCCCTGCCTAACCAGCCCCCACAGTTCTTTAAGCCAATTTTTTACAACAAATCTCTTAATATCTTCCTCCTCCTGGTTCTGTTTCTTGGGTGGAATTCTATCTGAGGCAGGTGGGCTGGGGAAGCTCCTGTGCCCAGGATAGGCAGGAGGAATCAGGAGGATTGGCAGTGTCCATGTGTGGGCGTGCACTGCATGGCAGGCAGGGTGCGGAGACATTTGTCACATTTAACTCACATCAGATATCATAAGGACTATTATCCCCATTTTATAGATGAGGCAACTGAGGCCCGAGATCATTCAGTATGCTGCAAGTCTGGATCAGAAACTCCTAGCTTGAGGCATGAATTCTTACTGTTTAGTGAAGCCATGGATTCCTTTTCTGAATGATTCTATCAAATGCATAGATTAAAATGCACAAGACCACAAAGGAAATCATTAAAAATTATCAAAATATTTAAAACACTTTGGGTGTGGTGGCATATACCTTTAATCTCAGTTACTTGAGAGACTGAAAAAATAAGATAAAATAAAATAAATACATAATTTTATTTTTATTATTATTATTTGCAGTATTAGGGATTGAACTCATAGACACTTTACCATTGAGCTACATCCCCAGCCCTTTTTATTTTTTATTCTGATACAGGGTCTTGCTAAGTTGCTGAGGCTGGCCTTGAACTTGGTGATCCTCCTGCCTCAGCCTCCCAAGTAGCTGGATTATAAGCATGCAGTACTATACCAGGCTTATATGTATATATTTTAAAACACATTTAGGACGAGGTAGCTTGTGCAATCTTTTGAATCTATTTTGTTTCCTGTGGTGCTGGGGCCTGAACCCATGGCCTCCTTCATAATAAGCAAGCTCTCTACCATTGAGCTGCACCCCTAGGCCCCACCTGATTTGTATTAATGTGTTCCATTAGACCACGGAGGGTCTACATAGCATGTATCTATAGTTATTGTCCCAGCCATGAGAATGCCTGTGATTCTTTCTAGAGACAAAGTCACTTGTACTGCTAACCCTACATGTGGCCCCTCGTTTACCTCCCTAATGGAAGGAAATGCCAAATTTAGTTAGAGGTCCATGGTAATAAAAAGGTATTTTTTCTCCATCTAGGTTTGCCGACCCAAGTGATCCCCGGCCTGGGGCCCGCCTCAGTGCCCCCTGTGGAGGCTGCTCTGAGTGGCTGCATGGCCCAAGTTCATGGATGAAGCCCCAGGCACCCAGCCGTCACACTCCCCTTCCTCACTCCAGGACTCTGATGGGCCCAAGGAGAGAGGGTCCCAGGAGAGGACACAGTCAGCTATGATTCCCGGTGCAGCCCTCGTGCTCTGCAGGGTCCAGTCATCTTGCTCCTACCCTAGTGGACCCAGGCCTGGGCCCTTGTATTCTCCACACGTCCCTGGTGTCATTCAAAGGCCTGGCTCTGAGGTTGCCCTGCTGCTCCTCATAGGAGCCGAGGCCGCAGCTGCCTGTATTCCTGTAGACCCTTCTGGTGTCTGTGTCCACATGGCCACGCTTGGCGAGCTGCTCACCCTCCTGCATGCAGAGTGGCTTTGCCGTTGACTTGCAGCCTCGGAATATGACAAGGCCATTTCCTGGGGTGGAGGACCTGGAAGGGTCAGAAAGACAGCTGCCCTGGGTGCTTTGCTGCTCCCCCACCACGTTCCTGCCATCCATCTGGAGATGAGGGCTCAGTCCAACAGCTGGGGAGGTTCTCTGCACCGTCACATCTCTCTCCCCTCAAAACAAGCAAGCTGATCTTGATTAAAATAAATCTCATCCGGGCAGTCCTCCCACCCCTGCCTCTTGCCATCATCTCTCTGAGAAGGAAGGGGGCAAGGAACCCAAATGCACAAATGCCATCATATGCCAGGCACTTGGCTATCCAATCTTACCAGCACCCAGTGAAATGATTCTATAATGCTAGCTTCATAGGTGAGGAAACGCAGGCACAGAGAAAGTGCCACCCAGCAATGAGAGGCCAGGAGCACTCTCTGCTTCCACGCTGCCTTTCTCCAGTCAGCCTTGACCCATCCCTAGTGCTCAGCTCCCGGGCTGCATGGAATAGCTGCTGTCATTCAGAAATCCTCTATCATACTAATTCAGACTAAAGTGTTAGTGACTGAATAAGCTGCTGCTATTACTCTTCGTTGGGTATTTGTATTTTAAAGGGGCTTCAGACAGATAGCTGTGCTCGACTCTCAGAGAATGGCTTTATCATGTGACACATGGACTGACCAGAATCATCTGGAGTTTCAGAGGTGGGTGTGTGAGGCTGAGTTGAGAGCTTGGAGATGTGTGGGCAGGTGGGAAGGAGAGACCACGATGATACACTCCTCTTGACACCCTCTTTGTCCTAAGCTGTCCCCACTGGTCCCACCTCCTAGTCTTACGTCCTTATGATTGGACCACTTTGGCCACTGAAGCGGCCCCCTTCTCCTGGGATGGCCGCAGAACCCACAGCCTAGAGTTAAGACTTCATTTTTGCTTTCACTGCAAGGAGGAGGAGGAGGAGGAGAGGCAGGGCCTCCACTCAGGGCTTGGGAATTGGCTGAGTGGTTGGGGGACTGGAAGTGACCAAGATCCCTTAGAGCCAGGGGCTAGGACAAAGAAGAGGCTTCTGCTTCTTCTGTGTCCCCAGGGCCTGTCCAGTGAGATGCTCACTTCTTCCCCTGATCAGCCTTGTGGTTGATTTCTCTCTCTCCTGCCCGGGATGAGTACTGAGTATGGAGAGGGTTA
>PVHX01013544.1:0-54281 GCA_004024805.1 Geosciurus inauris | reverse complement strand
TTTTTTCTTTGTCCCATTTACTGTTTGACATTTCATTTCAGTTGTAAGTATCTGGAGATTTTTGTCCACACAGCTGGGCAATACTAAATTGTAGTTAAAATTAATAGTTTGGTTCATTTCAACATTTTATCAGCTATATACAAGGTACCAGGTGGGCCACTCAATAAATACACAAGTATATCACATTATCCTCACATTCAGAGCCATATCATCCTAAAAATTAAACTAGTATGATTGACAACAATGTCACAGAAGACTCAAACGTAACTGAACTTGAATAATCAGTTCAACAAATATTACATAACAAATGCCCTTGTGTGGCCAACCACTACTTTGCAAGGTACTGGGGGGGGGCTAAAATGAGGAGTATAACATGACTTCTGACAGTGAAGGGTTTACAATCCTGTGAAGATAGGAACATTCACATTTGCATCCAGATGATAATGCAAATCAACACATTCATTCCTTCAACAAACAGAGATTTAGAGCCAACTACCCCCCAGCCTGTGCTGGAAGCTGAAACAAGGGTAAACAGGTTAGATCTGGCTTTGCTCCATGACTTATACAATCTGGAATACAGGAAAGATTCTGTGGGAAGGATAACAATCTCAAAGTTAAGAGAGTTTGATAAGGATGGGAATAACTGGAGAAGGCCTCTTGGATTGAGGGTGGAATTTGACTTTGTTCTTCCTTAAATGATGGTCAAATGCCATTTGGTTACTTAATTCCCAAACACAGCAATCAACAAGGCATGACATGGTGTCACTAATTTCTTGCTAGTTGTGAAAGACATTCAAGAAAAAAGAATTACACTTTTAATATATGCATTCCTATTCACATCAACCTTAACAGCATTTTAATTCTGTATTCCTATTTCATATACTAGAAAGAAAAAAAAACAAGCCAAAAGTAAGCTTGATTGTGAAAAATATTTCTTATAAAGATTCTATAGAACTAAGTTAAAAAGCCAAAGTCCTGCACTAGAGTTAAAATTGAGGTGTTTTCCTTTCAATTCAAAACCTCAATTTTCAGACTTTAATATCTTAGACTTTTCAATCATAGACTGTGGGAACTTGGTCATAGAGAATAGTTACTAGACAGAGGCTCCTGATAGCAGACTTCTAAAGTACAACTGCTGCCTATCATCTTCAAATGGTTAAATAAGCAATCCATAGAAAAATATGTTGAGGAGGTAAATTGCTAACTCAATCGAGATGAAAGACCTGAGTAGGTCAAACTGTTCTATTGTTGTTTTTCCCATTTCCTTATACTTCCATATTATGTTAGTAAAAAGCCCAGCTATATTTTCCTTCATATCATGGTTTGGAAGAGTTTTCCACAATATAACTTACATGGTATCAGGGATTATCTTTTTATCTGCAAACTAAACAAGATGAAATTATGTCAGCACAAGTCTCTGCAGACATGGTATGTCAAAAAGATAAATTACATAATTTATATTTGCATTTCTTTGCATTTCTAATTATATTTGCATTTTAAATATTGAATTCATTTTTTAATTTCAGTGATAAAATGACATGATATAATTAGGAATGGATGGACATGGGACATGCTCAGAGCCTTTCCTTTGCCATTGTTGCAATCAAAGACTTCTTTCCTTCCCATGGTACCCCAAGCACTCCAAAGACCAGAATAATAAAACTAAACTCTAGCTGGTCAATTTGGTACCTCTTACTATTGTTTACAATTATTTTTCCCTCCTTTGTAAGCAGATTATACACCTGCACCCTTGTGATGCCTCCTTATGTACAGAATATATACCTCAGCTCCACCAATAGGCCTGGTTACCTCAATGGATGCAGAAGGTTCATATATGTCAGCACATTCTTGGGTACTCTTGCCCTCTGCCATGTGAACAACATGTCCCAGATAGGAGCTGTTCCTGCAGCCTGGGTTCAGAAATGGAGTAGGGTTTCAGATGGCCCACGCACAAAGTAGACCTGCATCCAACTAACTCACAGCTTCTGGGTAATGTGAGAAATCAATAAATGTTTACTTTGTAAACAAGTATAATTCTGAGATTGTTAAAATCTCAGAAAAACTAACAGCAAAACTAACTAATACCATTAGCAGGAGATACTATTCTATCATGTTACCATGCTATCCAATTATTAAACAAAAATATCAGCCCTCTATCTCTGTCATGTTAGACTTCCCTTTTATCCTTATGGCTGCCTCCTTATGATGCCTGCAAATGGAATAAAGACAGAAATACAAGTGAATTCAAGAATGAGCTGGAGTGAATATTTTCCTCATAGAGCACCTATAGAAGCGGCCCTCTTTCTGCACCTATTCCACACACAAATTATTTTTGAGGAACTGGATCCATATTATGGACCAGTATGCTAACTCACTTGAATTATGACATTAGAATCCAAGAAAACCATAGGGAGCTAAGCACACAAGTCATGCATTATAGAGCAGCATTGAAGAGACTATGGAAGGAAAAGACCCCTGTGACTACAGCAACTGCATGACATGCCTCTCAAAGCAGTGTCCATATCATGACTATCAATTTGTAAAATAATGTATTTTTTACATGCTCTACCTAATAGGAGACTATATTTTAAAATCTTAAGTTCCTTTCCCCCAGTTTAAATCTACTTAATTTTGTCACATCAAAGTGTGCCTTTCTCTCAACTTGCCCCCACACCAGTCATGTTTCTTCTTGCCTCTACCCATTCCAATGCACCCAAATCTTCTGTCTGTCTCTTCTCTTCTGTGATGTCTATTTCAAGACTGCTGGAAGATTGATGACTAAGAAATGCTACTCAACCATCTGCTTCTCTCCCCTTCTTTCATAGTTGGGCCTCAACTTCACTGTCTCCTAAACACCTCTTCCTAAATGTTTCATGACTGTGACAAACCTGCCATACTTATAAGCAACCAGATCTCATCCAAGTTTTGAGCATTTGCCAATTTAACAAAAAGTGCCGGAGTTGCTGCATGTGTATGTGAGGATCTGTGCTTACGCCAAAATGTTAACTGTTGATCTCTAGATATTGAGGTATAGATCAGGATTTTTCCCCTACTCCTTCTCCTCTTCCTTCTTCTCATCTTTCTCTTTATATTCCATTCTCTTTTTTTAAATATTTCATTAGTTGTTGATGGACCTTTATTTGATTTATTTATATGAGGTGCTGAGGATCAAACCCAGTGTCTCATACATGCTAGGCAAGTGCTCTACCACTGAGCCACACACCCATTCTTTACTCTTCTTTCTCTTCAACCTCCATACTTCAAACCTCATCTCTGATAAAACATTATCAACACACTCATAATGATTCTTTTATCATGGAAATAGTTTATGCTTTGTTAGCATACTATTATGTTTTGAATGTGTCCTCCAAAGATTTATGTGTTAAAGCCTCTGTCCTCAGGGTGGCACTGTTGGGAGGTGGTGAAACCTTTAGGTGGTGGGGTCTAACAGGAGGTTCTTAGGACATTGGAGGTATTCTCTCAAAGTGGGTTATGGATCCCCAGCGTATTCCTCTTTGTGTTTCTATTTTTATTTCCTGGTTTATTAGGTAAGCAACTTTCTCTACCACACACTCTTCCCATGCTCGGCTGCTTACATTGCAGTCCCCAAGTAATGGGGCCACATGACTGTAAGCTGGAATCTCTAGAACCATGAGCCAAAAACTAAATTGCCGCAGTTATTTCATTATAGTAACACAAAGCCAACTAATACATATTGCAGATACTATAAAACTCACAGTTGGTCAACACTTGAAAGTTTTATGCCTAGCAACTCTACTACTTACTTAAATCTTCTGTATGAGCTTCCTGCCAAGTTTCATGACCCAGAATGTTTACCAAGTACAGTTCCCTCACCCCAAATAAGCACCTGATATACAAATTTTCCTTTCCATGTGCAGATGTATTAAATGAATATAAAAAATAGATTTAAGAATAAATAAACAAGCCTTAGATGGAGCTCAGTAATTCACTGGATAACTGATTAGAAGGATGTAACAAACATCTACCTGGAGGTGATATGTGAAAGTAAGTCAATGTCTTCAGCCTTTCATTCAATATATTTCTTCAATATCTACTATGTACCAGCTGTATTTTGAATGCTGTTTAGACTTAAACTTTCGGTAACTGTGGAAGGATGGATTTTTAAAATATATAATCCAACTATATGCTTTCTACAAGAAACTCATTTTAGATCTAAGACACAAAGAGATTGAAAGTAAAAGAATGGGAAAATATATTCCATGTGAATCATAACCAAAAAGAGTAGGTTTGACTATGCTAATGCCATAAAAAATAGACTTTAAATTTTAAAATTTTTAAAGAAACCAAGATGATTATTACATGTTAATGAAAGTTTTGATACAACAAGAAGATATGATAGTTATAACATATCATAAAAATATATGAAGCAAACAAAAACTGATATAATTGAAGGGAGAAATAAATATTTCTACAAAAATAGTTGGAGATGTCAATACCCAATACCAATAATAAATAGAACAACCAGAGAGCAAATAAGCATGAAAATAGAGAACTGAACAGAATATACTAAGAAGTTCCAACACACATATAGAAAATACTCTGCCCAACAATAACAGCATATATACTAGTCTCAAGTGCACTTAGAATTTTCCAGAGCAGATCATGTGGCAGGCCATAAATTAAGACTCAATGAATTTTAAAAGTTAGATATTATGCAAGAATCTTCTCAACAACAACAGAACGAAGGAATAATTACGAAACAAAAACTGAAAATTTCACAAAATTTCACATATACTCTTTAAAAATGAATATATGAAAGAAAAAATCATGGGAGAAATTAGAAAATACTTAAAAATGAATGAAAATGAAAACACAACATACCCAAACTATGGAACATATAAAATATAGTGTTAAAGGAAAATTTTATAGAAATAAACATTTACATTAAAAATTAAGAAAGACCTCAAATCA
The DNA here is from genome assembly GCA_004024805.1 of Geosciurus inauris. Taxonomy (NCBI): domain Eukaryota; kingdom Metazoa; phylum Chordata; class Mammalia; order Rodentia; family Sciuridae; genus Geosciurus; species Geosciurus inauris. The sequence continues at coordinate 49,328 of PVHX01013544.1, read as the reverse complement.
ATAACCTAACAACTTAGAGAGTTATAAAAAGAAGGGGAGACCTAAATTCAAAGTTGGCAGAAGAAAGGAAATAACAATGATTAGATCAGAGACAAATTAAATAGAGAACAAAAAAAAACAATAAAGAAAAATCAATGAAACTAAAAGTTGATTGTTTGGAAAAACTAACAAAATTGGCAAACATTTGGCTATTTAGAGAAAGAAAAAGGAAAGAAGATTCAAACTCCTAAAATAACAAAATTACTACTGCCTATACAAAAGGAAAAAGGATTATGAGAGAATATTTACAAACAATTGTATGCGAATGAATTGACTGACCTTGATGAAACAGATTCCTAGAAGCACAAAGCCTACCAAGTCTAAACCATGAGAAAACAGAGTTTAAATAGACCTGTAACTAGTAAGTAAACTGAATCAGTAACCAAAAATATACTAACAAAGAACAGGCCTGGACTTCATGACTTTACAGGTGAATTGTACTAAATGTTTAAACAAAACCCACTACTATCCTTCTCAAATTCTTCCAAAAACTTGAAGAGGAGGAAACACTTTCAGAGCAATTTGATAAAGCCAACACTACCTTGATACTAAGTCAGACAATGACACTATATGAACATTGATGCCAAAATCCTCAATGAAATATTAGCAAATCAAATTCAATTACATAGTAAAAGAATTATATGACATAACCATGTGAGATTTTTGCCTGGAATTCAAGAATGGTTCAACATATGCAAATCGATAAATGTAATACATCACGTTACTAAAAAGAAGAAAAAATGATCATCTCAATTGATGCATAAAAAGTATTTGAAACAATTCACATTAAAAAATTTTTAACCAGGCACAGTGGTGCACACCTGTAATCCTTGCAATTTGGGAGGTCTGAGGCAGGAAGATCACAAGTACAAGGTCAACATCAGCAAATTAAGGAGGCTCTAAACAACTTACCAAGACCCTGTCACAAAATAAAATATAAAAGGGGCTGGGGATGTAACTCAGTGACTAAGAGCCCCTGGGTACAATCCTCAGTACCAAAAAAGAAAAAAGAAAAGAAAAGAAAAAATATTTTTTTTAAAATAAGAGTAGAGGGAAATTGCCACAACATAATAAGAGTCATACATGAAAAATCCATAGAAAACATCATATTCAATAGTAAAAGACTGAAAAATGTTTCCTCTAGAATCTGGAATGGGGCAATAATCTCTGGTTTCACCACTTGTAGCCCATATAGTACTAGATGTTCTAACCAAAGTGAATATGCAAAAAAAAAAGAAATAAATGCATCCAAATGGGAAAAAAATTCTCTCTTCAAATCATCTATTTATAACATGGTATAATCTTATATATTAGAAAACTCTAAAGACTACACACACACACACACACACACACACATACACACACAGTTAAAACTAATCAATGAATTCATCAAAGCAGCAGGATATAAAGTTGGCACAAAATTCAGTTGCATTTCCATACATGAACAATGAACAATCTCAAAAGCAAATTAAGAAAACAAGTCCATTTACAATAGCATCATACAGAATCAAATACTTAGAAATTAACTTAACCAAGGGGTTGAAAGACTTGTAAAATGGAAACTACAAGTTATTAATGAAATAAATTAAAGGCCTAAACTAAAATAAATAGAAACACAGGCCATGTTCATGGACTGGAAAATTTAATATTGCTAACAATATCAATAGTGACTGAAGTTATCTGAAGATTCAGTTCAATCCCTATTATAATCCCTATAATATTTTTTTAAATTTTTTTAGTTGCTGGTGGACCTTTATTTTATTCATTTATTTATACATGGTGCTGAGAATTGAACCCAGTGCCTCACACATTCTAAGCAAGCATTCTGCCACTGAACCACAACTCCATCCCCCTGTAATATTTTTTGAGAAACAGAAAAACCCATCCTAAAACTTATATGGAATCTAAAGAGACATTAATAGCCAAAATAATCTTGAAAGAAAAGCAAAGTGGGAGGACTCATACTTTCTTATTTTAACATTTACTCCAAAACAGCAGTCATCAAAACAACATGATACCGACATGGTAACAGGCCCATGGAATGTAGTAGACACCCAAAACATAAAACCCTCACAGATATAGTCAATAATTTTTCACAAGGTCACCAAAATTATTCAATACAGTATTTAAAAATGGTTTTTAAAATAAATAGTTCAGGGATATATTTACATATATAGATGCAAATAAAAGGAATATAAAGTTGAACCCTTCAAATGTAAACCTTAAAACTATAAATTCTTAGAAGAATACATGCAGTAGTAGTTTTAGGACATTTTGGCAATAATTTCTTAGATATGACACCAAAGGTACGGGAAACAAGAAAAAATAGACAAATTGAACTTCATTAAAATTTTAAAATTTAGTACATCAAAAGACTATCAGTTAGGTGAGGTTATACAGGTCTATAACCCTAGTTATTTTGGAGAATGAGACAGGAAGATTGCAACTTTGAGGCCTGTTTGGGAAATTTAGCAAGACCTGTCTCAAAATAAAATAAAGGGGAAAAACGGGCAGGGTGAAGTTCAGTAACAGAGCTTTTGCCTAGCATGCATGATGGCTTGCATTCAATCTCCCATACAATTAAAATTTATAAATAATGTATTTCATAGGTAATTAACATCCAAAATATATAGAAAATTCCTAAAACTCAGTAACAACAAAAGACAATTCAAAAATGGGTAAAGAACTTGGATATATATATTACTCCAAAAAAGATATACAAATAGCTAATAAGCACATGAAAACATGCTCCAAGTCACTAACCTTGAGGGAAGTATAAAACAAAATGGCCATAATATCCCTCTTCACACCCATTACAACAGCTATTATAAAAACAAATAAATAAATAAAAGAAAGAAACAAAAATTATCAAGTGTTGATGCAGATGTGAAGTAACGGAACCCTTGTGCTCTGTTGGTGGTAATATAACACAACCCCCACGTGTTTATAATACTCCCACGTTTACACATATCTTAAAATTTGAGGGGTAAGATTTGGTTTATAGTACCTGAAAGAAATGTATGCTTCTTTTGCTTCAACTATGTTGGACCTATTTTTCATCCTTAAAAAAGAGGACTCTTTAGGTTTGTTGAAACCAATTTTTAAAAAGTTAAATATTGAATTGTTGGAGTAACTTCAAAACCTATAGTCTTTCCAGGTTATGTGATAGTTAAGGTAATGTTATAGTTAAGAAGATACACTATAAAATTAGAATGCTCATGTTTAGATCCTAGTCCTACCAGTTAATTTGACAAGAAAGTAACTTATTCTTCTTGGAACTAGGGTTTTTTATCACAACTTTATGAAATATGTACTACTTTACATATACTCATGAAATTCCACAAATTATCATGAATATGAAATGAGACATTGTCTATAAAGTACTTAGAATAATACCTGACACAATAAGCTAAAGATTCTTGAATCTTGTGTAAACATTTATTAATTGTGTAAACAATCAACTACATTTCAGCCCCTGCAAAAGTGCACACACAGCATTGGTACCCAATAAATACTGTTGAGTAAATGTTAAGGAAACGCCTGTATTGGCAAGGAAATGAGGTGCTATATCCAGTGATGTGTGGCTCCTTTCTCCACCTTCCCCCAGATAAGGTTGGAGCTCCCTCCTCAGGATTCCTAGAGCATTGCATGCATGCTTTTATTACAGAACCTGCAGTCCTGAAATTCTCAAGAGCCAGGGACTCCTTGCTCTTTACCTACAGAGCTTGCCACAGTGTCTAAGATTTAATAAGCTCTCAATAAATTTTCTTTGTATAATTGAATTTCAATTGCTTCAACAAAGTATAATACTCATTTTCAGGAAAATATTTCTCACAATCTCCTGGCGAATTTTGTTCCTAGAGAGAGGAGGGACAGTTCTTACTTAGGAAAGCTAAAATAGATAAGTTTGAAATAATAAAGTTTTATGACCTACATCCTCAATTATCTGCTCAATAGTTCCTTTAATAAATATCTATAGTAAATAAAGTACTGCACAGGATACAAAAATAAAACAAAATAGTATTTCTCTGCCTGAGAAGAGCTTATATTTAAGTAGAGGAAATCACATTTTACATAAAGTCTTCAAAATATTGGTAAGTGATTTATAATAAATTTCCTTTTTTAAAAAAAAAAAGGATTTCTCCCTAGTTCAATCAAGATGTACATTCTAATGAAAAGATTTTTAAGCTGGGTGTTGAACGTGGGGAAAGAGACGTATAGGAAAAGATGGAGATAGGATATGTTAAAAGAAACAGGAAAAACAGAATCACAGGTAGAAGAAAATACAAGACATGTTTATAAAAATTTCACCTTCTTAATTGTATTTGCAATGTTTGTTGAGTGAACAAATGAGGTATAAAACCCAGGTTAGGGGTACTATTGAGGAATCCAAATGCAGCCTGGACTTTGTCCAGTGATTTAGGAAAATTAATGTGATGTAGTCTACAGAATGGTTTGAGGGTAGAAAGGAATCTAGTGTGAACATTCAAGTTGAGATAATTAGTGCTGAGCAAGGAATTGAAAGGAAGAGAGAGACAGATGAGAATCATCTACAAGGTCAAATTACTAACACTTGGCAACTAACTGGATATGAGAGTTCAGTGGAGAGAAAGCAAAGATGATTTTCCACATTAGACCGTCAACCTTAGGCCAGGAGATAAAGTATCCCTTCCCTGTGACTCATGCATTACCAGAAGCTTCTGATTTCCTGGAATGTTTGATGAAATTTCTAAGTCTCTGAACAATGATTTTTTTAAGCCACAATTTTAACCATTTTTCTTGTGTATGGTGTCTTTGTGACCATTTTTGAAGCAGAGACTTTCTTTTCCTGTTCCTGAGATGCATCAGGCCCAATGTGACCACATGTGACCTCATGAGACCTTAGTTGGTCTCTAAGTCTATTGCCTGTGTACAATGTGTTGCCAACATTTTTGCTGCTAGATGGCAATGAAGGAATGAATGGTCCGGTGAACGATTTTCTGGTAAATGGGAAAACTTCTGGATAAACTCATGAAAGAGAATATCAGCCCTTTCACTATGTTGATTTCAGGATCCCAGTATATAATCTGAGTGTGTATTGCTCACTACAGTTCTATGAGTGGATTATGAGGCATGGCAACCAGGGGATTACCAGAAAACGTACAGAGCCTAAGGCATATCTCTGAGTCAGACTTCTCTCCTTAGCCCTTCTCTTCTAGATCCAAGTAAGCATCAAGAAATCCCCACTTCTACACGGGTACCTCAAATTCAACATGTTCAGAAAAGGAGTCATTATCCCTCACTCATATCTCTTGTCATCTAAGTCTTGGAGCCATGTTTTTCTCCTTTCGTCCTGTCCTTTCTACATCCAACCCTTCAGGAAGCCACTGCTTGGTAAATCCTATGACAACACCCTCCTCTTCAGTCCTATTTTTACTTAGTCCTATTTTATCTCTGTCAATGATGTCTATGATCATCACTTGCCTAGGATTTCTGGAATAGCTTTAAACAAGTCTCTTGTCCTCTGGACTCAGCCTCCTCAAATAGACACATGGTATAATAACCAGAGTTATTTCTCTAAATGGAAAATTTGAAATTTTATGATTTTTACTTGAGACCTGTCAATAGCTTCCAATTTCAAAATAGTATAAAAGTCCAAACTCTTTAATCCAGTCCTCTGTGCCAGCACTTACTACATTGTTTTATGACTGGCTGCTCTGTATCTGAATTATCCAACATACTGGATACTTCTAATTGTTCTTGGGTTGAACAAATAAAACAGCATGTTGGATAATTTCACAATATTATTTAATTCTCACAAGATCATCATCAAATAAATATTGTTTTTCCTACTCTACAGGGGTAAACATAAACTTCAAGATAAGTAACTCTTTCAAGTAACCATGGATTGTACCTCACAGAAGCTGGGTTGAAGAGAAAGTCTATTTAACCCCCAAAACACTGTAGTTTAATGCCTCTCCATATCGCCCTATATTTATATATGTTGTTTTCTGATTTTGTAACAGCCCTAGGTGAGCCTGTTAATGTAGTTCTCATTATTATGTGTGTATGCAAACATATATAAATCATTAGATTACAAGCTACTGAAATTCAAAAGCCACATTCACCTCCATAGCCCTCGGACCTCATGGAACATCTTTCCCACGTGCCTTTAGTTGGTTCTCAACAAATGATTTACTGAATTAAATAAAATAGTGCAATGGTGAAGATGATTTTGTTATTTAAGAAATAATGAAACTTAAATGAGTTATAAACATAAAGTAATTTTAAAGTACCATTTAAGCACTGCTGTATATGAGATATATAGTATATAAAGAAAAAATATGAGCTAAATGCATTTACCATTTGTAGCTCATGAATTTTAACTACTAAAGGAGACAATATGTCTCTAAAAGCTTTGGTATAAGTAATAGCTCAGTGTTCTCAGGGCAAAATTTTCCAGTGAGATTATTAATAGGATTTCACTTTGGTTTGGATTCACATCGTCCTTGGCCAATGTCATTATTCAGTCTTTCATCCTGAAATCTCTATATAGAAAAATTTCTTTGGAATCATAACTCCTACCATTAATGGAAACTTCCAGGACAGGTGAAGTAATATGTTCTAAAGAAAGTGACCTCTTAGGAGACCTCCAATTTTTGCTGAGGTGACCTTAACTGTGTATTGATCAGCTCTATTAGAATGAGTTCTAGAAGGAACATTTTCATGATAAAATGTGAAAGAGTAACATCCGTAGGTCTCCTGGTACTTACCTCAAATGTGAAACTGTGTTCTATCACCTGCTAGTACCCCAGTGTCTCCACCCTATCCCCAGTAGTTGAGCTCTATGCTCTCACTACACTAAAAATATGATCCTTGGGAGAATAAATATAGCAACTATAAATGTCAAGATAGCGTCAGGAACTTGAAAAGTACTGCTAACCTGACCCTTGGGGACAAGTCTGGCAGGGAGCAGCACAGAAGTTAGGCAACAAAGAGACTGGAACATGAATGATAAAGGAAGCACAAACAGGAGATGGAGATTGAGGATTCATCACCTCCATTTCAGTATGAGTGCCCCCTGTATCTGGGCAGTGTCTGGCACATAGTAGGAGCTCAACAAAGCCATTGACAAAATAGATGAATATATGGATAAAAAGCTGAAACATTTGAGAAATTCAGGTAAGAAAATACAAGAGGAACCCAAGGACATAAATTAGACTTAACTTGCAGACTTCAGCACAATCAGTTGATGGTCTATCTCTTTAAATCTGTGTTGTGTGCATTGGGTCTAATTTGCAATTTCAAGGCTTCATTCACTTGGTTTCAGAAGCAATTGTAAGTCTGATCACTAGCATAGAGCCCTTATTGCCTTTCAGACATCAGATACAAAACCCACCAAATCCCCATCGCAGCCACAGATTCATCACCACAGCTCAGATCCACTCCCCCAGAGCATCAGACTCGAGCTAACCAATGTTATTCCTCTGTCCTTCAATCTAAAGCAAATTTTAAGTGGGAGAGTAATCTCTGAACTAAATAAGAGGTCTGAAAACAATTTTGATGGTTGGAAATAAATTAAGGCGCTTAAAATGCCCATTAAAGTCAGTGAAGAGGTTGAGTCATGCTGGCAACAATATAGAAATCAGGCACTTTTGAATCTGAAAACTCTTGAGTTACATAAGTGACCTGAGAGTGCTGGGAAAAGAAGCCTCAAAGTGCCTTGTTCAAATTCCTAACCAGAGCTCAGGTGCTATGAAGATTAGAAAATAATGAGCTGCTTCTTGCCCCACCACCCTTTGCACTCTTCACATGTTCAAGCTCTTCTTAAGGGATTAGATTTCTTCTCTGTGTACTTGCAGACTCTTGTCTTTCACCTGTTCCATTCGTGGCTTGGAAGAATCGGCACTCTGAATTCTGTTTAACACATGTAGCAAGCACTGAGGGCCATGGAGAATACAGCAGAATGGACCTTTAACCATGGACAGCAGTATATTCATCAAATGCTCCAAGTGGTCAAACCTTCCACATGCTAACTTACCTTCTTAGTTATTTCTCCCTTGATTTTGTTTCTTCTGGTAATCCAATCATATGATTTTAAAATACCATACTTAGTCTTCGGTCAGGCAGGCAAAATATCAGCTTTGGCACTAATGAAGGACAAGGGAGAAGATGTTTTATTTATTTGTTTGCTTGTTTGTTCATTTGTTTTTGAGGGATTCAGTTTAGGAGAGGAGTTGTATTCAACAGGCATTTTAAAAGGAGCCAATCCTTTTCACTTTGACTCTCTCTGTCCTAGATCAGTCCTAATTCAGGTTGTTTGCATCTAATACTGCATAATGTTTACTTCCATCCATTTTGCCAAGTACTTGTTTATCAATTCATAGTCAACTTTATTTCAAAATTAATGCAAGAACTTTTTCATACATGGAATTTCAGATTATTACCACATACTGTGTCATACAGTAAAAGTTCCTAGGTATCTCAGTGGTTTCACACAATCACACTTATTCTTTGCCAGAGCCCAATGGGTGGCAAAGGTAGATATCAAGGGGTGCTCGCATCCCTACGGTCATCCAAGGACCCAGGTTTCTTCCAAATTCTTGTTCAACTACTCCTTACTATTTTGAGATCCTTTACTGCCATGGCAACCAGCAGGAGGAAACAGATAGGAAAAGAGGGGAAAAGAACATAAAGATTGCACATGAAGCTTCCTAGGCCTGTCCTGGAAGCAGTGTGTTCACTTCTGCCCACCAGCCATCTCCCATAACCCCATTTGATGGCCTTACCTATGACAATGAAGACTGGGACCTATAGTAGTATAATATGCCCAGAGGAAAGGAAAATGAGTTTTGGAGAAAAACTAGCTAGTCTCTGCTATGTATGTCTCATCAATGAAGTGTAGACATAATCCAAATAATATCCAACATATATTGAATACATTCTTTGTACCAATCACTGTACCAAGTACTTTAAACTTATTGCATCATTAATCCTCTTTAAAAATCCTAAGAACTAGATCTCATTATTACTGATTCATGAATGAGGATTCTTAGGCTAAAGAGTAGTCTAATCAAAGTCATGCTGTTATTCACAGCATGAAATTGGGATTAGAATCCAGATGGTACTTCTGGAGTAGTATTCTGTAGCCACTGTCAAGACAACTCATGTCTTCAGCTACTGCCCTCTGGTCCCCCTCTATAGAGTGCCAACTTCAGCCCTAGGACTATGATATCACTTGCTTCCCAGGCCACCTCCTCCTATGTGGCCTGGCCTGCGTAGCTGAATAGACTAGTCATTGTTTCATACCAAAATACAACAGCAGATTTTCAGTGTGAGCAGCCCCTCTTTAAATCTGTTCAAAGTAGTTTCTAAAGCTCAGTGGAGCAGGTATATACATTGACTATGAATCAGCTGGGTGTGGGAGGGAATTTCTAAGCAGTTAGGCAACAACACACATCAACCTCCATGAATATATCTTATCTCCTAACTCTCCACCCTTCTGCAGAAGATAAAAGTATCTTCTACATGATCTAGCTATCAGACATCAAAATCCTCCTTTTCCTGTTCTTTATATTCACTATTTCCATTCTCTTTCTCTCTCAAAAAATCAAAAACAGAAACAAATAAAAATTCAAAGAGAAGACTATTGTATTTTTGCATTCTCCAAATTTCCAAACCACATACATATTTATTACAGACGTGCAAATATGAGAAGTAAGAGAAAAAGTGATACTGATAGAATGATATTAATTCTAACTGCTATGACCTAGGTCCTCTGGAATAATTCTTAAAATTTTGCAAGTGGTGTGGAACTGCTGCTGAACAACAGACATTAGAGACAAAAGGGAAAAAGTGGTTGTGGCTTTTGAACTAATTCCCCATTCCCATCCTCTTCCAAATAAAGACGGTGGAGCCTGAGGCCATGCGATTTCAAACCAGTTAAGTGAGCCTGGAGCATCCTCCTAGGAGCACTGAAATTCACTGCAGGCTCAAGAGAGTCCTTTAATGGATTCAGTTTTTGGACTCAAATGCAAAAGGTGAACTCACATAGGCTTCTCTAAACCTTAAGCTGTTAAACAGGCAAGAACAAAAGCTCACCAAGAGCCCCTTTCAAACTGCTCTCAGCTGCAAAACACTTTTTCCCAGACAAACCTGCTTTTGGATTAATAGCCAAGGCCTGTCTGTTTAAACTCAAGGCAGGATTTTTAGAAGCCACATGTGAAAACACACAAGTCTCATACAGTAAAATTTTTTGTGATTCTATCTATACCATTAAAGAAGAGTGCTCTGCGTTGCTAAAACAAAATTTCAGGTGGATTTTTTCAGGAGGAAATCGTCACAACTATTTTAAATGGACAACACTACAATAATATGAGAAGCTGATAACAAAATTCACTGAATGAGAAAACAGAAAGAAAAGGCAAACCTTTGGCAAATTAGATCTTTAGTGCAATTAAGCATTCATGAGCCAAAATTGCCACCAGTTGAGTATCCCAAATCTAAAAGTCTGAAATCTGAATAGCAAAATCTGAAACATTTTTTAGACAATATGATGCCAACAACTGGAAAATTCCACACCTGATCTCATGTGATAAGTTATAGCCAAAACTCAGGTGTACAAGAAATATTGTATAAAATTACCTTCAGACTATGGAGCATAAAGTATGCAAGAAACATTAATGATATTGAATTTAGACTTCAGTCCCATCCCGCAAGGTGTCTCAATATATTTATGCAATTATTCCCAAATCTGAAACAGAAAAATAAGCAAAATACTTCTGGTCCCAAACATTTCGGATACTCAACCTGTGCTACGAAAAGACTGAAAGGATCTTCAGAAATAAGTTCAAAATGTAAAAGAAACCATCTCTAGCAGACTTCCGATTTGCCTTTAAGGATCCCAGCCAGAAAAGTTGCTGCTTGTGTTCTGCTTTCTCTAAGCCAATGTGAGCTCTTATCATACCACCTCAGGGACTGGAAATACACAATAAGGAGTTGTCATCTGCTCTGCTACTCACTAGCTGAATGACCTTCAAGCAAGTCACTTTACCTCATGGCCCACACTTGTTAAATGAGGAAAGTAATATTACCTAAATCACAAGTCAGTTCTGGCAAAAGGGATGTATGTATGTTTCAAGTGCAATTCCCTACTTAACAAATGGAATTAGCAACTGAAATTTAAAGAAAAGTGACATAAAACAACATTGGCTGGACTAACACACAGACACTGTAGTGGGGCAAGCTGGGGGTCCTGGAAAGAGATTGAGGAGACCACTAAACATCCTTGAGAACTGCTAGTTGGCAGAGATTAAAAAGTAACTTCTGACATTGACAGCTGGGTCTTGTTTATCATTCCTGCATCTCTAAAACCTAGAATATGATAGATATATGCAATGAATGCATGCATACGTGAGTGAGTGAATGAATGAACATCATCATCTTATAAATCTTTCACCAAATTTAACTCAGCTTGCTCAGCCTTTCTTTGTCCAATCAGTGATGGGCAAGACATGGGATGTCCATCTGCTATGGTTAAAATTAAGCAAATCTTGTGAAAACAGCCAGGATATATCTGTCATCTTGAATCTGCTTCATACATTCTCCAGAATTTAAAAAAAAAAAAATGCCTAGCTATTTAAAGAAAATGTATTGTCTGACAAGCAGACAATACATTTATTGTCTAACAATTTTTAAATAAATAATGAAGATAATGAAACCTGTTTAATTAGTACCTGAATATCTAGCCTTCTCTCCCCAGCCTCCTGTGCCCCCAAGCAAGCCGAGGATACTTTTCTCATTATATTCTGGAGCTGAGGGATCTGCTGAGTTGAGCTGAAAACAGGCTGCCTTTGTGGGGGCCCCTCCTCTGCAGCCACATGCCAACAGAGATTCGCTGCAAACACAAGAGAACTGCAATGCAGTATTTTCCTCTGGAACTTTGAAGCTGTATTAAAGATTGCAGATGTACAACGGAAGCATATTTGTTTTCAGTGTTCAAATGCAATTTAAATGGTAGAGCTGTTAAAGGAGGCAGTTGAATTATAGCCAGCTCAGCAGCATTTTTTTTAAGCTGGCCAATCATAATGGTATTTTGCTGAACTGAATTATTTTAGGTCCCCTTGAAAATTATTTAGCTCTTCCCCAGAAAGAGTCTGCTGTTCATAACTGGAGCCCTTTGTACAATTGTGGGGAGCAGAGGTAGAGAGGAGAGCTGTCTGCTGACAACCATCAGCCCCCAGAACCTTCCAGACCCAGGCAAAGAAAACTGATAAAGGATCAGCAGAGAATGCATAGAGGAAACAATAGGAAATTTCTAGATACCTTTCCTTTGCAAAGATCATTTGTTTTACTCCTACTGATACTAATCACAAGGATTCAGTTTTCTCACTGGGGACTTGTATTCTTCTGTACAGTATTATCTCTGGTCCTGTGCTGCTTCTGCATGGGATACCTGAGGATGCACTGCTATCTTACACTCCAGCACATTATTCTTTCTCTGTCTTGCTTGCATTCTCACATGCATGCTGCAAAAAAAAAAAAAAAAAAAAAAAATTCTCTGATCTCAATATAATAAAAATCTGCCAACACCAACTAGTAGAATACATGTCAGTTCCCAATTCCAAAGTCCAATTCTCAGAAACCGGAAAATTATGGCACAGGAAAAGATCCTCAGTAACAGACCTAAGTGTCATAGGTGACTTGTGCAAATGCTAGAGGAGAAAATGTAACCTCCCTTTCCCCTCATTTTCATAGAGTAGATTTTTATGGTCTGGTTGTGGAAGATGGAGTTTGAGTCTGCACTTTGGAAGGTTGATATTCAGGACCCATGTAAGAGTCCATTAACCCTCCTAACCCTTCAGCAAGATAAAGAGCCAGCAATACGAACTTAGCTTTATAAATATGGAAATCGAACGCTAATAGGTTAAGAAACATGGCCAAAACTACTTGTCAAATTAATGCAGGAAACAGTGCTCTGTGTGTGTGTGTGTGTGTGTGTGTGTGTGTGTGTGTGTTGTGCTTCAGAGAAAGAGAGAAGTTTGGATTTGTTATTTTTCTTTTTGTCCTCGGTGATTTTTGTTTCTTCTTTCTTCCTTACGTGCCCTTTTAAAATTATTTGAGCATGTTTTAATCATCTATTTTAATGCATCCACTGGAATGTTTCCTTTATGACTTTGTAAGGTACATTTTTACATATATAAATATACACAAAAGCTTTTGATAATAACTTTGATTTACCAGCATCTGCCCATTTCCAGAAATTCATATAATTTTGTTAGAGTGAAAAAGAGTTAAAATGTCTTCCAGAGATAGCCTTTGTTTCCTTTCTTTCCAGCTACCTTTATTTCCTTCTTCTGTTATCTCATAACTGGTAAAAACCCCAGGATGACTCATCATCAAATCATTAAGCCCAGTCTATGAAATTGGCACTTGGTTAGCTAACATTATCCTGCACTCAGAGGTGAAAATGTTGAATCTTTAATTAACCTGTGCCTTTCCTGCAAGCAGCTAGCCTCCTTCATTTCTGAATGTTAGATCCTAATGCCTTTTCCCATAAGTAATACCTTAAGAGTAGCTTTTCACAAAAACCAAAGTGCTTCCTCAGTTAGCTTTCTAGTCTCTTGTGAAATTGCTTCTGCCATGGAATGCTCTGAATGTCCTTCTCATTTACCACACCTGAATTAATTCATTGATACTCTGAGAGCAGCCACACACAGATATAAGAGGATATATAGCCCTTTGCCCCAGGCACCCCTGAAATGTAGGAATTGCTTAGGCTAACTATCCTATAATAATATTGGCAAGTTTATAGGGCTTTTTTTTTTTTTTTTATGAGTGAGATAATGACTGCCTGAAACGGTCACCTTGACTTCTCCCTCTCCCTTAATTCTTTTAGCCTATGATTATGAGGCAAAAGACATGAAATATCTTATTCTGAGAGGCATATAAATCATTGGCACAGCGATCATAGCAGAGCTGTGCCTAAAGCGGCATCTGCTGTCCACATGCAATGGTGATGGATCCCATGAGGGAATGATGACACCTGCTCTGCTGGCCACAGGGAAGACAGGGCTATGCCTTGGCTCTGCCATGTATCTGACTTCCTCTACCAGCCACCTTTAGGTTGGTGACACCCTGTCTTCCAGTGCTCCCAATAATCTCTGATACTGTGTCCTGCAGCATAAATATCTCTAGACTGAAGATACCTGGCTGCTAGAAGCACTCCTTGTTGTACATAAAATAATTACCCAATGAAGCCATATTTCTGGCCCCTCAGTTTCCAAAACGTTTCTGACAGTCCTCTAACGAACAAGAATTAGAGCAACCATGCCGGGCATGGTGGCCCACACCTGTAATCCCAGCACTTTCCGAGGCTGAGATAGGAGAATTGTGAATTCAAAGCCAGCCTAAGCAAAAGCGAGGAGCTAAGCAACTCAGTGAGGCCCTGTCTCTAAATAAAACACAAAAAATAGGGCTAGGGATGTGGCTCAGTGGTTGGGTACCCCTGAGTTCAATGCCTGGTCCAAAAAAAAAAAAGAATTACAGCAACCACATGCTCCTATTTTCCATCAGCATCCAAATTTGAATTTTCAGTCCTGTTTTTCTAAGGAGTACTTTTGTACTTGTTTAAAGTATCTTCTGAAGCCAGGAGCAGTGGCACATGCCAGTAACCCAGCAGCTGGGGAGGAAGAGGTAGGAGGATTGCAAGTTTAAGGCCAGTCTCAGCAACTTAACAAGGTCCTCAGCCATTCAGCGAGAATGTGTCTTAAAATAAAAAGGGCTGGGGATGTATCTCAGTGGTTAAACACCCCAAATTCAACCCCTGGCCCCAAAAATAAAAAGTAAAAAAATAATAAAATAAAGGTATATTCTGGCATTTGCATAGCAGGTTCAATGTTATGATTAATTCATTTCTGTGTTCTTAACCTTCAAGCACTTTTTTCTCTTTCTATACTCTGACAGCTATTTTGGCCAAACAGAAGCAGGCAATGTAAATGCCTATCAGAATGAAGAAAACAGACAACAGGAAGCCCTTTCTAAAGAGGAAAAGAATGGGGAATTCAAAGTTTTAAATAGCAGAAAATGATAAAATTGAGAAATCAAATATGAATATTTTCCCCTTCTTGGGATAAAACCTCAAAGGAAGCCATAATAGAAGCACCCAGAAAGTTAAAAGAAACCAGAGATCATCAGGGGAGGTCACAGGACACCTGTCTTGAGTGTATGGGGGAGGGGGATACAAAAAAATCCCCTTGAGCAGCCACATCCGGTCTGGCATGGGTGAGAGGTACTTCTAGGAGCTGGAGCAGCACTCCTGCCTCTCCCACAGACTGCCCAGTTCCTACAATAACCCCAGAAGTCTCCATTTGCCTGAGTGTGGCGTGGGGACTATAGAGTTATTAAAAGTACCTACCAGCAAAAGCAATTTCACCACCAGGGCACACCTTAGAAAACAGTAGAGATCTGAGATTAGAACAAATAGGTTTCAATAAGTGACAACTTCATAATCAATAAAAACCATCAAACCACAATATACAGTAGTGGAAGCCAGCTCAAAGAGAGACCCAGCAGTCAAAAAGGTCCCACAGAAAGTATAAGTTTCTGGTTCTCTCTGACTTTCCCCAACCACCACAGGACCAGTAAGTCCTAAAGGCCACCTTAGCAAGAGATGGAGGAAAGAGGTGAAACTGAACATTTAACATCTATCCTGAAACAATCTTATGAAAGTAGGCCATTTAAACCAAAAGAGACCAGGTTGTCACTAATCAACAAGCTTCAATGTCTCCGCTACATACAGAGATTATGTGTATCATGGGGCTGGGGAAGCTGGACTATGAAAATACTTACTCATACTTAATCAACTAACAAGACTCACAAATTCTTTTGCTGTGTAAAAGCCCTGAAAAAAAAAAAAAAAATCTTGCTCCTGAGCATAAGAAGACACATTAAAAAAAAAAATTCATAGTAAAACTGCTATTGCAATAATGTGAAAATGAGCCAGGCACAGTGGTGCAAGCCTGTAATCCCAGCATTTAGGGAGGCTGAGACAGGAGAATCACAAGTTCAAAGTCAATCTCAGCAATGGCGAGGTGCTAAACAACTCAGTGAGACCCTGTCTCTACATAAAACACTAAATAGGGCTGGGGATGTGGCTCAGTGGTTAAGTGCCCCTGAGTTCTATCCCTGGTACCAAAAAAAAAAAAAAGAGAGAGAGAATGTGAAAATGGCCCGAATGTCCTTCAATAAGAGAATGGATCAACAAATTGGAGTAAAATCACACAATGAAATACCATAAAAGAAATTTTGCATATATCAATATAAACAAATGTTACAAACATAAAATTAAACAAAGTAAGTTGCAAAACAATACTCATATATATCATGATATCATTTATATAAAGTTTAAAAACTTGCAAAAATCTTTAAGATAATAATAACTGCAAATATTTAATATGAAGCTTTCTATGCACCAGGTACTATTCTAAGATCTTACATATACTAAGTGAACTACTCTTCATAGTCTCAGTTAGCTAACACTATTAGTCTCCTCATTTTACAGATTAAAAAAAAACAAAAAACGAAGTATAGGTGAAGAGGTTAAAGAACTTCTACAGACAACACATCTAGTGAATATGTCCCCAGGATTCAATTCCAGGCAGTCTGGTTTAGAGACTATGCTCTTAACTACTGTGCTAATCAGCTTTTTGTCACTGTGAACAAAGTACCTGAAAAGAACAGCTTAAAGGAGGAAGAGTTTATTTGGGCTCACTGTTTCAGAGGTTTAGTCCATGGTTGATAACTCCATTGCTTTGGCCCTGAGGTGACACAGAACATTATGGCAGAATGGTATAGAAGAAGCTGGGCATGGTGGTGCACGCCTGCAATCCCAGCAGCTCAGGAGGCTGAGGCAGGAGAATCACGAGTTCAAAGCCAGCCTCAGCAATGGTGAGGTGCTAAGCAACTCAGTGAGACCCTGTCTCTACATAAAACACAAAATAGGGCTGGGGATGTTGCTCAGTGGTCGAGTGCCCCTGAGTTCAATCCCTGGTACTCCCCCAAAAAGAAATAGAATGGTGTAGAAGAGGAAAGTTGCTTAGCTCACAGCAGCCAGAAAACAGAAAGATAGGGAAGAAGGGGCCAAAACATATAGTCCAGGACACTCCCCCAGTGACTTACTTCTTCCAGCCACACCCCATCTGTCCCCACCCAGTGGCCCATTCAAATTATTAATCAATCAAATGGATTAATCCACTGATTAGGTTACAACTCTAATAACCTAATCATTTCACTTCTGAAACTTCCTGCATTGCCTAATACACAAACTGTTTAGGGGACATTTTTAGATCCAAACTATACCAACTACTACATTTGACTATCATTCAAACTCTATAAATATTAAGTTAAAATGTAAAGCAATATAGAGAATATGAAATATATATGGAATTATTCAGTCAAATTCAGAGTGGGTAGTTACTTGTAAGGGCAGAGAGAGCAATAAAATAAGGTCAAGGACACAGAACAGGGAGAAGAGAAGCCTTAAGGATCAAAGTTGATTTTTTAGGTGTATTTATGTCTACCATAGTCCCCTTTATATCTTTATCCCCACATATCTGGAATATTTTGCTGAAAATGTTTAGGTAACTATTTTCTTCCCATACCTAAGTATAGAATGGGTTAACTTACATTACTTTTACATATGGCACCATGATTTGGGATATTATTGGCTTATGAATTTGGACAAAAGTTACCTGACAGGCTGGGCAGACTGTTGAGCATCAGGAAAGTGAGCCTGGGAGTCAAACTGCCCTTCAGCAGTGAGCAAGGTGAGAATGAAATCAAGAACTCCAATAAAGCCAGATTCAGTCTTTGGGGGCACATAATTCAGAGCAGATGTCACAATGGCATAGAGGTGAAGCGTAACTTCTCTGTGAGGTATGCCACATCACTACCTAGAAAGGATCCAAATGAACTGAACAAAAAGCAAAGAGTATAGAAGGTAAGCTCAGAGACATTTCCCCCATTACAGACCACCCCAAATGGATGACCATTTGTTGAATGTCCAACAGAGCCTGGCTCAGAGCCCATAATCTATTTCAGCCAACCCAGAGAGTTGACTTTATCACCAGAACATACCTTAGGAAAATGTAGGCCCAAAGCATCCAGTCCTACAGTACGGGGTGCCCCTCTGTTGCCATGGAGGATGTCAGGTGCCCTTGGTCAGGCTGTAGGGAAGAGTCAGAGGGCAGGCAGCCTGCAGGACTACATCTACAATGCTCTGAGAGCCTGTGGAGAGGGTCCTAGGGGAGGCAATTAGGAGACTAGTTCAGAAAAAGTGACCTGGAACTTGGTCAGATTTTGTAAAGGGTTGAAAATGTGATCACTATATTATGCAGGGGCTAAATAAACCTCCTGTTGTGGATAAGGGAAAGGAAAATTAGTGATTTTCCAGCCTTGAAAACTGCCAGAATTTTACATTTATGGATGAGCCTCAATCTTGTCCCATCCTTCATGCTGATTCAAGTTATTTTTTTTAATGTTCCAAAAAATGATAGTAGCCACCCCTCTCATGGCAAAATATTTCCACTAAACTATGTATTGCTCTCATCAGCCTGCTCCCTCTTTGCCCTTGGAGGTAAGCCAAAGCTTTTGACTTCAAGGTTCAGACAAGGTTTGCTGCCAGCTGAAGAACAGAAACCAAATGATCCTGAAAAAAAGAAGGAAACCATTTTACTGGCATGGTAAATCTTTGCAATATTACATTTTGTACTTAGCAAAAAATAATAATAATAATAATGGTTTGGGGTCCCATACAAACACATACAACCTTTGTCTCCTTGGGAATATGTGTGTAACTTTCAACCTCTACCTTAACACTCCTGTGACTTGACAAGAAAGCAGAGTATATAGGGTTCCCATTCTTTCCCATATAGTAAAACTTTCTGTGCTCAGAATTGCTATATTTGGAGAAGAAATAGACAGGAAGCCATAATAAAGAAAATGAGTTGAAAATAAGAGACTACAGGGAGGGAGAGGGAATGGGGAATATTAAGAGAAAAAGAAAAAGGAAGGAAGGAAGGAAGGAAGGAAGGAAGGAAGGAAGGAAGGAAGGAAGGAAGGAAGGAAGGAAGGAAGGAGTGAATGAATGAATGAGGGAGGGAGGAAATGAATGAGTTAGCAAGATAAATAGGATAAGTAGATTATATTTTTTTCATGTTGGGTGCTGACAAAACAGGGATTTTTGTTGTATGAGTATGTCTCTACTTTTCCCAATTAATAATTGCTCTTAAACTAGTTTTATGACAGCATTGTATGAGTTTCTTTAAGATGCGGAGAGATGTAGAATGGAGTTTGAAAAGATCTGAACTCAAAAGAGCTAGAACCTCAGTGAAGATGAGGTCTCCCAAGAAGGATGGTGCCCTGGGTACACAGCACTTCAAGGCTTACAAGAGCCCTTAGAAAGACCATTGTGTGAGTGTCAGAGTTTAGGAAGCAAATACTACAGCTGGGACCCTTGGTATAGATCCAAGGGCAAAAGGGAAGTGGAGGCACAGCCTTCAGACAGCAAGAAGACATTGTCAGAACCAAATGCAAGAAGCAGCCATGGAAACCTGAGCTAAAACTAGGTCCCTTCCCTTCCCAGTTGTGTGAGAGCCATGGTTCTCAACCAGGAGCAACTGCTTCCCAATGAGGTATTTGTAAATGCCTAGAGACAACTTTAGTTGTCCAGGCAGTGAAGAAGGATTCTATTTTTCTCACTTAAGCACCCAGATCATACATCTGAAATTTGGCTTATACTTCTGGCATCTGGTGAGTAGAGGCTGGGATTTCTTTCTGCTAAACATCATACCATGAACAAGGCATTTCCTCACAAAAAAATAAAAAATAAATAAAATAAAATTATCTGGTCTAAAATGTCAATGGTGTCAAGATTGAGAAACTCTCCTCTAGAATAAGCAAGTTCTCTGGATCCTGTATCATCCTGAGGAAAGAGGAAAACATGGGCCACCAAATAACTAAGATTTAATTTCATGACAACCTTGATGAATAAACATCAACTTAAATTTTCTTCAATTTTGTTTAAATAAAAGGGTTGCACGTTCATAGAAAATTTGTTATATAATAGGAATTTCCTGCTGATTGCAGATAATCCTTCTAAGCATGATCTCCTGCCACATAGATTATAGCTCCTAGAACTGGAGCAAAATGATCTTGAGAAAATGATCACGACTATCTCTCAGTTTTGGAGAGTACTCTAGATGCCGAGTGAAGGGACCAGACCCCATATCTAGCCACTTGGGTGTGTTCCATTTACCAACAATCTGATGGCCCCATGTAGACACCATGACCAGGAAGTGAGGACTGAAATTACTAGAAAAATAAAAAATATCTTTGCTTGCCCAAGTACAACAACAGTGTATTTCCAAGACATCAGCAAACCACTAAGGAAGAAGAGCTCCCTTATGCTTTTCTAGTGAAGGAGATACACAAGATTGGACAGACATATCATGGTGCCCATGAAAACAATCCACCAAAATGTGAAGTCTCAAGTTCCACTGAGGGTCTTGGAAAAACATGAGAGCTCTGGAAGAGAAGCTTTCCATATCCAACAACACCAACAAAACAACTTTCTGACACCCATCTCCATTGTTACCACTGATAGCCAGGACTCCCAGGTGGGGGGGGGGGATTTTAACCCATTTGGTGATGGTCAGCGAGCTGGAGTGGAACTGACCATAGTTATGGAGCCACTTCTCCACCCTGCATCTAAACAATTAACTAGAGGAAGCCAGGAAAGTGTGAAAGTGGGATTCTTCTATTTACACGGAGGGAGAGAATGATTCTGGGACTGAAAACACCATGTGTGGTTAAGTGAGGTGTAAACCAACTATTATTTGAAAATCAGAAAACCAAATGGACGTGACTTTATGCCTTAAATACTATGCAGCAAATGTACCACATACTTATGAAAAATAGACCGAATAATGCAGAAAACATGAAATAACACAAATTTTCTGACTTAAAGGAATAAAGGACTCCTCAGGTATAAAAACAAAATAAATATGTCATTAAATTACAAATATATTTATCTAGTTTTGGAAGAAAAAACTTTCATTTCTCTGTGAGTTAATGTTTTTGTGTCCCTTTGGGAGAAATAATAGCTGGTATTAAAAGTAATGTGAGAAAAAAAATTTATGTTTCTATTACATAGAAAACAATACATACAAATATTTCCTTTCACGTAAACTTTCTAAAATTCCCAAATGCCATTTCTTCAGGAAACTTACTGAACAGAGAATGCCATTTAAACACCAAATAATGTCTGCTAAAAGAGTCACTCACTACTTAAAAACAAGCATCTCTTTATACAATTAAATCTATCTGCATGACTTAAACTCTATTCAGAACCAGTTTTAATTTCTCTTCTCTGTTCTAACATGTCAATAAACTGACCGAAAAAACACATAAAATTAGCTCAGGTATGCAAGAGGAAAAGTATATCTAACTATCAAATTCACAGTGCCATAATTTTAAAAAAGGATGCAAGTTAATCGATTCTTTTATTTTATTCTCTACTTAGATGGTAGTTCGTCTTTATACCTTTATGTTTTTATAATATGACTGTAGATTGTGGATTAATCTATGTAAATGGGATAGTATTTCACAGGAAATGGACATCCTCATGAATCCCAGATCTCCTTACCAAGATGAAAGACCATGTTTAATAAAACAGTATTAAATTACTCTGTGATAGTAATTGCTCTGCTTCCTTCTGCCACAGCCAATGGTAATAAGGAAGGTCTCCTCAGACCAATGTCCACTGCCATTTCAAAAACTGGGGCTGTTGGATTGATTTAAAATTTGGCTGTAGGGCCTACCACTTCTAATTAAGATGACTAAATCTTGATTTAGAAAAGAGAGAAAGAGGTTTTAAAAATACAACATGACCTAATCAAATAAGAAGATAATTCAAAGATCTTTATTTTGCCCATGGAAATGACTGCCAGTTGAGATATATAAAAGGAAATTTAATCAAGTTGATATAATCAAATATATGGGAACTGACTTGAGCTGCTTGATATAAAAAAAAGTTCCTGTGATTCAGGAATCCTACACATAATGAATACTAGGTCAACAGAATTTATATCAGTAGTTCCAGTCCTTAATGAATATTTTAATTGTCTTAAATGTTTTCACTATATCTATTTATATTAACCAAATAAAACAATAAATCGTATATCATCAGCATGATAATGACTGATTTTTCACAAGCCAGAGACATATAAAGCAGAACTCCAGAAGGGATAGGAATAGAGAAACTGAGAACACTGGGCAGTGAGTTGATACACACTTCAGATGACTGCCTGAGGCAATCCACTTCCATTCAGATACTTCTTGTGAATTCAGTGCGAGCTGGCAAGAATTTGAGGATCAGTTCTCATTTTAAACAAGGCATGAATTACAAAATCTTGAGGGAGAAATGTGATTCTAACATGAAAACATCGGATCTAGGTGAGATAGGGATTCCCCCAGTTTGGCTAATCAAGTAATCTCCTGAAGAAAGAGTTTAGAAAGAAGGAAACTGAAGACCCTGGAACTCCCTGAGCAGGCTAATAGACACTATGCATGTCCTGAGATGGGAATCATGAAGTGGGGAACAACATCTACCAAATTATGCTATGTCCCTATACAAATATACCATAATATGTGTGCATATGTGTGTACATATAATTATAGTACACTAATTAAAATAATGATAATAATATCAGAGAGATCAGTAGAGTATAGAAAGCAAATCAGGGGGAGGAAGGAGTAGAAGAAAAAGGAAGGTACTGGGGAGTGAGAGTGATCAGATTATGTTATGTGCATGTACAAATATGGCATAATGAATCCCACTATCATGTATGATTATAATGCACAAATGAAAATATTAAAGAAAAAAATAATGCATCATGAAGTATATATTTTTTGTATAATATATAATATATGGGCATATTTTTGCCAAGAATGTTTAACTTGTTTCCAATCAAAATGTAGTTTTTAACCTGAAGATTGTAGAAATTCAACAGATAAAAGAATAAATTAAACAATAGCAGATAAATCTGGAATATGAGATACTCCATAGACAAGCTAGCCTGTTTCTTCCTTTTTTTTTCTAGTTCCAATGTATTTATTGATTACATTGAGAATAAAAATCTTCTCATGAGATCATAACTGAGAGACACAAGCTTAAGGGCAATGCTTATGTGCTGGAGACAGCACTGACTCAGCCCGTTTCCCCTCTTACCCACATGTCCACACAGCTGCCAGAATGAGAACAAGGCTAGAAAAAGTTGAGATCATAATGATTTACTCTTAATGATTTTCCACTGCATTTAAAACTCAGTCCTTACAATGAATGGCTTATAAAGCCTTACAAAATCTGGTCCCTGGCTACATATCTAATCCTGTCTTTGTACTTCTAGTTTCTTCAATAACAGATTGCAAAGCAAAAAAAGAATTGGAGAAAACTATGGATTTAAAGGAATTCAAGAGACCTATAAACCAATGCAATGTGTAGATTCTTGTTGGCTTCTGAATTGAATTTTATACAAAGCAAATATAAAAAAAATCATGAGGCAACTGGAATAATTTGCACATGGACTGGATGCCTGTATTAAGAATTATTTTTACTTTTTAAGATATAATAGTAGTATTGTGGGGGTGGTTTTGTCGTTTGTTTGTTTGGTTTTTTTTAGAAATATATACTAAAATACCAGTGGAATTTTCTTCAAAATTATCTATGGGCATAGAGTATCCTGTTTCTTTCAAGGTCACTAAAAGAAGAAGAAGCAAGGAGGAAGCAATTGCAAGTTAAAAGAAACATAAAAAATATAGGAACCAAAGTCTATAGAACTTTTTGAATTTTGGCTCAACTGGGAAGTCAAACAGGCACTAGATATTACGAGATAATGATATTTTGTTGTTAATTTTACTAAATATGATACTGATTTTGTGGATACTTTAAGAAATTCCTCGTTTGGCAGGTTCATTTTAAATTCTTAGATATGAAGCTGAATGACGTCTACAACTTATTTTTAAATATTTTTATAAAGATGTGGATCAACTTCAATGATGATAGAAGAGTGAAATAATCATGAGAAGCCTCATAGGTAACTGTACATAATGGACAAAGTTTAAGTCAAGATGATTAGAAGATCTTGGAAAGCTTCTGAACATGAACACAAACAAGAGGAGAGTTTAATTTTTAAAAACTGCTGCTAGAAAAGTTAAGCCAGAGCCCTGCCCTGCCTATATGGCTATGGCAAGAAAAGAAGCAATATTTTCATTAGCTAAACGTGCCAGAGATGGAGCTCAGATGTGGAAAGCAAGTGGAAATTTAAAGGAAGGAATCTGAGCAGCTAAGAAAGAATCAGACAAGAACTCAGGGCAGAAACTGTCCAAATCCCTGGCTAGCAACTAAATTACATTTGAAGCCCTGGTGGAAAACAAGTTGTCAGAGGCCATAGAAAATTTTATTTTTGAAATTGAAACAAAATCAGAACTCTGCATTTGATGTTCTTCTTAACTGCAGATATTCATAAAACACATGCAGTTTAGTTGCAGAAAGCTGAAGCTGCATGGGCTAAAGAAGCCGAGCACAAAGCTGGAGGCAAGTGGACACTGTGAAGCTGGAGTAGGGGAGGAGGCACATGGACAGGAGGGACAGAGAGTGTGGGCTGAATGATGTCAAATCCTCAGACGGCTGAAAACCTTTTGCAAACATGCTGCAAACATAGTGATAACCAGAGTTTAGGTACAAAGGCTCCCTTGGGGGCTGGGGGTGTGGTTTAGTGGTAGAAAATGTGCTTAGCATATGCATGGTCCTAAATTCAATCCCCCAGCACAAGAAGAAGGAGAAGGGAGTCCATTATTTGTTGCTATTACAGAA
The DNA here is from genome assembly GCA_004024805.1 of Geosciurus inauris. Lineage (NCBI taxonomy): Eukaryota > Metazoa > Chordata > Mammalia > Rodentia > Sciuridae > Geosciurus > Geosciurus inauris. Next base: position 24,379 of record PVHX01013544.1, on the reverse strand, counting down.
TACCTGGGATTGGCTACTTTTAAAAAGGAAAGAGGTTGGGAAGTCCAAGATTGGCTGGCCACATCTGTTGAGGGCCTCATGCTGCTTCATAACAGGAAGCCAGGCATAGGCACGTGCAAAAGAGAGGAAAAGAGGGGCTGGGCTCACCTTATAACAATCCACTCTCATGATAACTAATCCACCATCTCAAGAAAGGCATTGATCCCTCTTGGTAACATAATCACTTCCTGAAGCCCCTCTCCCAACACTGCCAAGAATGGCAATGAATTTCAATACAAGTTTTGAAGGGAGTAGACCATTTTCTAACATAGGAGTATCTAAAGCATTAACAGAAAATATTCTGGATTTAAATAAAATACTTGATAGGTAATTTCAGCAGAAAAGTACATATTATATTTTCAAAAGTATATTATATGGCCTGGGGGTATAGTTCAATGGTGAAGTACTTGCCTGACATACACAAGGCCCTGAATTCTAACCCCAGCACCATCAAGTATATATATATATATATATATATATATATATATATATATATATATATATATATATATATATCATGAAGCCAAAAAGTAAATAAAATTTAAAATAACTAAATGGGCTGAAGGCAGAAACAAAATGAGAGGGAAAATACCAGCATAACTGAAGATAGATTTGTAGAAATTGCCCTAGCTTAAAAAAGAGAAAAGCATTAAATAATAAAGTAACAACACTTCTGAAAGCTCTGGGAATAGTATGAAGTGGTTCAAATAGGTGTAGTGAAAATCCCAGAAAGAGAAAGTTTTATCTGATATCTGAAAACTTTCCAAGTTGATTGGAAAATATTAATTTATAAAATCAAAAATCCTAATCAGAATGAACAATCACCCCTAGACACATCATAGTCAAACTTCTGAAAGTCAAAGATAAAAAGAAAATATTTAAAGCAACCAGAGAAATACATATTGCATACAGGAAAGCTGCAATAAAATTCATAACTAACTTCTCATAAACTACGAAAGCCAGAAGAAATTGAAATGAAATGTTCAAAGTGCAAAAGAAAACACTGGATCAAGAACACTATATCCATCAAAGCCATTCTTCATATTGAAAGAAAAATAAAGGCATTTCCAAATAAAAATTGAGTGGATTCATCCCTAAGAGCAGGAAAAAGAGTCAGTAAGAGATGTCCGAAAGACAATGCTCTTAAATGCAACTACTCAGATCAACAAGATGAAAAGCCCCAGAAGAAAAATGTGTGGTAAACACGAAAAACTGGTAGATGATAGAAAGAGAAATATCTCCTTTTCTCTTATTTACTTTGAAGGAAATATTATTTAACACAAAAATAGTAACACCATATTTTGATCTATGACATACATGAACTCTATGATAAAATAGCACTGAAAAATTGTTTAATGGTTACTATATTATTCCCAGAGCAATACAAATATTAACATTGAATTGATTAAGACTAATTTTAAGGTGTATATTGTAAACACTACAACCACCCCCAAGATGATAATTCAGAAGGATACAGCTGAAAAGCCAACCAAGAAATTAACATAAAGCACTAAAAAATAACAGGTGACCCCAAAACTGGAAAGGAAGAATAGAGACCAAACAAACAAAAAGAACAAGTAAGAATGATATAGATCAAATAGGAAAAATGGCGGACCTAAAATAAACATATCAGTTATCAAATACTCCAATCAAAAGGCAAGGATAGCCAGACTAGATATAAGAGCAAAATCCCACTATATGCCATTTACCAAAAGATATACTTCAGATAAAAATATGAGAACAGACTAAAAGGGAAAAACTACAAAAAGACATAGCCTAAAGAAGAACGTATAAGAACACTGGAGTGGCATTAAAAATCAGACAATATAAGCCAGGCACGGTGGTGCATGCTTGTAATCCCAGGACTTTGGGAGGCTAAGACAGGAGAATCAAGAGTTCAAAGCCAGCCTCAGCAACAGTGAGGCACTAAGCAACTCAGTGAGACCCTGTGTCTAAATAAAACACAAAATAGGGCCGGGGATGTGGCTCAGTAGTCAAGTACCCCTGAGTTCAATCCCCTGCACCAAAAAAAATATCAGGCAGTATAAACATCAAAACAGAATATTGCCATGGGCAATGATAAAAGGTTCAATATATCAGGAGTACATAGCAATTATAAATATCTACATGCCTAGTAAGAGAGCTTTGGAATATATAAATTACCAAAATATAAATAGATTATCATTAAGATGCTAACATGGTCTTTTTAATAATTTATAGGAAAACTATACAAAATACCTAAATGAATATTGAAGACCTGAGTGCATAATAGTAAACTCACAACCTAATTGAGAATTTTAGAACAGTACACCCAACAACAGCAGAATAACATTGAGGTACAACGAGAGCATTTACCAAAACGGAACCTATCTGAGCCTTACAAGAACTCATAAATTTCAAAATGTGTAAACTTTATATAGTACGTTTTCTGACCACAACAAAATCAATAGATGAAACAAAATTAGAAAAATTTCTAATATCTAAAAATGAAAACAACTCTGCTCTAAAGTACCTACAGATCACAAACACACACACTCAAATTAGAAACTATTTTAATGAAATAGTAGTATGTTATCATCTGCAGCAAAATCAATATTTGGAGGTGAAATAATACATTAAATGCTTATACTAAAAGAGAATAAATACTTCAGACCAATGACCTAAACTTTCACCTTAAAAAAAGCAAAAGAATAGAAAATTAAATCTACAGTAAGTAGCAGGAAGGAGTAATAAAGGTAAGAGAATAAATAAATGAAATAGGATGCTGAAAAAAATATATAAAAAATGAACAAAGCCAAAATTAGTTATTTTCAAAGATTGAAACAAAATGATAAATGTCTAGCTGATCTGATCAAGCAAAAAAGAAAGAGAAAAGAAACAAATTAGCAATACACAGATGAAATTTTACTTTAGGCCCTAAACACATTAAACTGATAAGGGAATATTATTTAAAAAACTTTATGTTGATAAATTTATCAAATTTAGGTTAAATGGACACATTCCTTAAAAATCACAGATTATCAAGGCTTTCTAGAGGAAAAGTACATACCTTGAGAAGTCTGTATTTATTAAAGAAATTTAATTCAAAATAAAGAAAAAAACTTTCTACAAAGAAAAGCCTAAGATCAGAAACTTCACTGGTGAATTTCATTGACATTTGAGAAAGAAATAATAGTCACCTTACAAAAGCTTCTCCAGAGAATAACACAGGAGGAAACACTTCCTGACTCTATTAAGCTAAGGTTGCACTGATCCCAAAACCAAACCATAAGATTACAAGGAAAATGAAAACATAGATCAGTATTCCTCATAAACATAAGACACAAAATTCTTAACAAAATTTCAGCAAATCCAATAGTATATACAAGGAATAAGGTATCATCATTTACTAGATTTTGGCTACTTTTTTAGACTAACATAATCAAATGTTGTGGGGATATGAAACAACTAGAACTCTCATTCACTGCTACAAAAAGATCACTTTGAAAAATAGTGTGGCTTTTTTTTTTTTAGTTGTCAATGGATCTTTATTTTATTCATTTATTATTCATACGTGGTGCTGAGGATGGAACCCAGTGCCTCACGCATGCTAGGCAAGTGCTCTACCACTGAGCTATAGCCCCAGCCCTAGTGTGGCTTTTTTAATAAAATTAATTCAAACTTGCCATATGAACCAAAATTTCACTCATACCTATATATTTACCAAAGATCAATTAAATGAAAAACAAAAGTCTACACAGAGACATATACCCAGAAATTCATAGCTCTATTCAGAGTATCCAAAATACTGAAAATAAACCAAATGTCCATTAGCCACATAATGGAAAACTTTTGTAATCCATACAGTAGACATCTATTCAGGAATAAAAAGGAGAAAAATTAATGTATTTAACGTGTATGAATCTCAAAAAAGCATTTATGTTAAGTGACAGAAGCCAGACACAAAATACTACACACTTTATGATTTCATTTATAGGAAACTCTAGAAAAGTCAAAATTACAGAGACAGAAAGTAAACCAGTGCTTTACTGAACTTTAATGAAGGAAAGAAAGTGAATGCAAACGGTCACAAGAAAATTTTAGTGATGGAGCATTTTCTGGTACTTGTTGCATGACGTACATATTTGCCAAATCTTGTAAAATTATTCACTTTACGATCCACTTCATATGTAATTACACCTCAAGGAAAAATAAAATAGCAAACCTAGGGGTAATGGAGTTGTATAAATATAAAATATGGACTAATATTGTACCATATTAATAAATGCTAATAAAATGTTCAATCCACATGATGCTTATAATTCAGTGTATTCTTCGCCCTCCCTTCCTTTCTGTCTTCCTTCAGCCTGTCCTTCCTTTCTTTCCTTTTTTCCACATTTTGTGACTTTTATTTTTGAATATATTTTTAAGAAAGATGTTAATATTTTTAGAAAAGGCATCCAAATAAAAATCAAGAAGTAAAACATCTTAATACAAGGTTTTTTTTTTTATCATAGATTGTGGTATACGACCATATACAATGGTTCTGTGGAATGAGTTTTTACTCCAATGAGAACAAAACTGACATATCTTTTGAAGCTGTCCCACTACCTTTAAAGACAGAGTCTCAGAAGTAAGGACATAACCAGGTAATAATGTCAGTGGGGATATCTTAAAGGAGTGAATAATTTTTACTGACTCAGATTCCTTTTCTCTCTCTCTTTCTCTTTCTCTCTCTGTCTCTCACTCTCTCTTGCTCTCACTCTTGTTCTCTGGAGAGGGGGAGTAAATTTGGTTAAAGTTTTTTTTCATGTGTTCTTATTTATTTTTGATGACTTTCTTTTTAGCGTAACTATTCATTTTTTATCCCTTACTTTTTAATTGATTAGCTAGTTGATCTATTTTTAGCAAACACAAGTAAAAGAACATGTTTCAATTCTCACTCTCATCAATAGCACTAAGAAACTGGATGAAGCAAAGAGAAAAACAGGGTAAATATTTAGCAGTTATTAAGAACCTTATGTTTTCAGAACAAAAACTACTTAGGACTATGATGTGCTCAGTACTCATTAAAATTAATGAGAATGGTTTTGTACTTACCTCTGGAAAAGAAAATTAATACACAGTTTAGACAGGAACGCTTTAGTCTTGCAAGTATTCTGTGAGTGTTAGGAAGGCAGGAGGGACCCTCAGAGAAAGTGGGAACACATAAAGCTGTACAGGAAAAAAACAAGATCTTTGACAACAGGGTGAGCAAAAAGAAAAGAGATCTCTGGGTTCTCTGCCTTCCGCCACAGCTTCTCACTCACTCCTCAGAGAAACACTTCCAGAAGTTTGAATTAAATCAATATTTTCCTTCCTGTCAAATACAGAAAAACATATTTTCAAAAGCAGAATTTTTCTTGTTATCTATTTGTCATGGCAGAAATGATCAATATTTGATGTTGGGAGGCAACATCATTTACCTCTTGTTCATGTTTTCTAGAGAACAACTTTATAAAAAAAAACAGTCATATATAAAACTTCTCATTCTCTCCTCTTTCCCTGCCTTAATAAAAGAAAGAAAGGGAGGAAAAGGTAGAGGGAAGAAAGGAATAAGACTCTAACTTATTAACTATGGAGGAAGTTAACTATATCACTCCCAACAGAAGAGTGGAAACATACTATTTACTGAAAAATGAAAAGGACTAAAAGATGGTGGAATGAGATGGACATCATTACCCTAGGTACATGTATGACTACACATATGATGTGACTCTACATCATGTACAACCAAAGAAATGAAAGTGATGCTCCATTCATGTACAATTAATCAAAATGCAGTCTGCTATTATGTATAACTGATTAGAACAAATAAAAAATTTTAAAATTAAAACAAAAGGACTGAAAAAGTAGCTAAAATCCCAAAGTCTCTTGATTTAGACCATGTATTCCAAATTGCTGTGGGTTTTGTTTTCTTTTGCTTTGCTTTGGTTTTTGGTTTTTGGCTTCTTTGGGAGTTTTGTTGGGGAGGGAGTGGTATTGCTGGGGATCCAACTTGAACCCAGAACGAGGCAAATTTTTTACCATTGAACTAAACTCTCAGCCCTCTGCAAATTCCCCATTCAATGTCATTGATCTCTTATAACATCTAAAACACAGTAGAAGCACTTTTGAAATTCTTCTCAGAACCCTTCTCTTGCACCCCTGAGATTGTCAACATCTAACAACCTAGACATTCAAGAACCACTCAGGTAACTCTTTCTCTTCACATTAGCCAACTACCACTGACTTCTACTTACCTCAGTTAACAAAACAAAACTATATTAGCAAAACAGATACAGAAATTCCAGTATCAAAGATCTTACATTTGTGTGTATGAACTATATTTTTTCTTACAATAAATTTGTTATTTTCTTTTCATGAATACTCAAGGATGTGGCTCATTTTCAGAGTTGTTTGATTTTGACAATTTTTAAATGCATTTCAAGTCATAGTACATATATAGAGCTCAATTTTCCATCTCTCTGGTTGTAAACAAGATAGTCACACCATTCGTGTCTTCCTACATGCACCTAGGGTAGTGATGTCCATCTCATTCCACCATTTTTGCCCCTCCCATTCCCCTTCCCCATCCCCACCTCCTCCCTGTCCCATCCAAAGTTCCTCCATTTTTCCCATGTTCCTCACCTCCACTCCCCTTATGTATCAGCGTCCACTAATCAGAGACAACATTTGGCATTTGGTTTTTTGGAATTGGTTTACTCCACTTAGCATGATCTTCTCCAATTCCATCCATTTATCTCCAAATGCCATAATTTTATTCTTTTTTATTGCTGAGTAATATTCCATTGTGTATATATACACAGTTTCTTTATCCATTCATCTATTGAAGGACATCTAAGTTGCTTCCACTGTTTAGCAATTGTGAATTGTGCTGCTATAAACATTGAAGTGGCTGCATTACTGTAGTATGCTGTTTTTAAGTACTTATGGTATAGGCCACAGAGTGGGATAGCTGGGTCAAATGGTAGTTCCATTCCAAGTTTTTTAAGGAATCTCCATACTGCTTTCCAGATGGGTTGCACCAGTTTGCAGTCCCACCAGCAACGTTTCAGTGTGCCTTTTTCACCACATCCTCACCAGCACTCATGGTTGATTGTATTTTGGATAGCTGCCATTCTGACTGAGGTGAAATGAAATCTCAGTGTAGTTTTGATTTGCATTTCTCTAATTGCTAGAGATGTTCAACATTTCTTCATATATTTGTTTATTGATTGTATATCTTCTTCTGAGAAGTTTCTATTCAGTTCCTTAGCCCATTTATTGATTGGGTTGTTTGGTTTTTGGTGTTAAGTTTTTTGATTTCTTTATATTTTCTGGAGGTCAGTGCTCTATCTGATGTGTGTGTGGCAAAAATTTTCTCCTAGAATGTAGGCTGTCTGTTCACTTCATTAATTGTTTCTTTTGCTGAGAAGCTTTTTAGTTTAAATCCATCCCATTTGTTGAATCTTGCTTTTATTTCTTGCACTTTAGGAGTCTTGTGTTCCATTTGTGTACAATGAATTGAAGTGCATTCTGCTGTCATAGATACCTATATAGGATAAATAAATTAAAAATGAAAAAATTTATTTAAAAAAGACCTTGGGCTGGGGCTGTAGCTTAGCAGTAGAGCACTTGCCTAGCATGTGAGAGGCACTGTGTTCGATCCTCAGCACCATATAAAAATAAATAAACAAAAGTTTTTTAGAAAGAAAAAACTTAAAAGAAAAGAAAATGACTCTTTCTGGGGACTGCTACAGGATTCTTATTTTTGCTTCTCATCTCCATCAATCTGCATGAAGCATAACCAATACTTCACCGTTCCTTGGCTTCCACTGGCTTCTAAGCAGAGTTGTGTGAGTCAATGGATAGGTTGGGACAGAGGAGTGGCATCATTACCAAACTCCAACATTTCAGCATCTCCACCAAAGTCCCTCCAAACTATCATGCAATCTAAGAAACAGCAGCCAAATGGTTTTCTAAATGCTGCTTTGAGATCAATAACTCCCTTCTATTTTTTTCACCCCACAATCTATCCATGTTTAGTTAGATTGCACTCACCAGCTACTAGACATAGGTTGACAAATGATCTCAGCTCCTCTTTTGTGATCAGGCTTCCCACTTTGGCAGCAATTAAAGGATTTGGTCCCCAGTGAGGGCCCTGTGAGCACTAAATAAACTTTTCCTCTTTTAAAACTATTCTTGTCATGTCTCTTATCCACAACAGTAAAAAAAGAAAAGAAAAGAAAAAAACTCAAACAGGAATTAGCAACAACAACAAAAAGTCTCTACAAATTCTAGTTTAACAAAAATATGTTTGAATATTGTCAGGTATTCTACCACAGAAACAGTGGCAGATAAGGAGCCACATGCAATCCCTAATATGTGACTCAACAGACTTTCTCCAATTCTCCATCCCCAAAGCTTCCCACGCTCTATTGTGCTATATATTTCAATGGCATGTTTTAAAAACTCACAATTACCTTCTCCCATTTGAAGCACCAAAGTTCTCAAAATTCCTGCAGTGTTTGTAAGGGTGTCCCATGATTTAAAAGCAGACTGGTCCTCAGAAAATTCTGTTTCATCACCTGAAGCAGTTAATTATAAGAGCTTATTATATAAGAGGAATGATAAATTATTCTTTACATATATTGTATCACTTGAATCTCATAATAACCCTACTAGGTATTTATTAGTGCCATCTCTGTTTTTGAAGTGAGGAAACCAGGACACAGAAAAATAATTTTTCCAAATGACAGAACTACAATCTATAGCTGTCCCTGAAATTGTACAACATAAAATTATAAGATATTGAAACCAATGACCCTAGCCCTTAATCAGCCAATGTATGTCTATCATAGCCCTTCTAAGATTCTTTATTTTTTCCAAATGAAGCTGTGAGTGGACATTAAATCAAAGAGCAACTTCTAGCATCCTTCCACACTGGTTTGTCTGTAAGAAATCCCTCCCACCCCCAGTTTTTTTCTTTTCAACAAGTAACGTTGCAAAACATTAACTGTGTTCTCTATAAAGACATCTAAAGTCATTCAGCCTATTCCACAAAATCTATAGAGCTGAATTCATAACTAGTCTTACAATTTTCCAAAATGTTGTACTCCCAGGCACACCTTGCCTTAGGCATGGAAGACTCAATTCCCTTGCCAGTTGTGTCCAGGAATTCGAGAGTCAGGTAAAACTTCATTTCTGGTTGAATCTAGGGTTCATCTGGCTCATATAGTTCAACAATTCCCTGCAATAAAATGTACCCCTGATGACAATGTCTCCTTAAAAATCTAGAAAACTTGACAAAAGTTCTAGTTCTATAGTTTTATGATGAAGCGTATATTCTATGATTTCTCTGTGTTTGGGGGATTATTTTTTAGAGTTTTGCTTTGTTTCTTGTTCTCACCTACACCGTGTCTTTGCTCTACACTAACTTAATTAGGTGTATATTATAAGGTCCATCCATTCACTGATTTCCACTAAACACACACACACACACAAATAAATAAATAAAAACTACTACAGTAATTTCCTGGAGATTTGGGGTGAAGGGGGTTAAAACAACAAATGCTTGATAGAGATGTCCATCTTACTTGCTTCATTTTATCTTCAGGGTAACAATAACTCTTCCTTTTTTACATTCAATAACATTCCAAAAAAATGGACCCCGTTAAGGTTTGGCTTATTAGCTCAAGGACTTTTCTAAACACTTTTTCTTTCTAAGATAAAGAATGTAATTTTTGACAATTTTTTTCAACTCATTAGGTGGTGGTTAATATCACAAAGGAAAATATGGTTCATTTCACATCTTTCTTCTTACTTTTGCACTAGGTTTAGGTGAATTAGCAACAAAAGCTTATAAATTAAATTCATTCATCTTCTGTCTTTTCTTGAAGTCATATAGGACTATATTTTTATTTTTAACCTTTTGAAACATTCATCATGTCATTTCTGCATATATTTCCAAGGATCAAGCTTATAAATTTGCATGTAGAACTAAAATATTCTCACTGTTTATCCATACTTTTCAATAAACTATTGATACAGCATCTGATTTTCATGACTCTTGGTCATTTGATTAGAAATTCTAATGAAATTTCAGTTTTTAATTAAGATTACTATTTTAACAAAGACAATCTTTTTGTGTTGTACATATTGTATTTGCAGAATATATTATACATGCACAGTCATCTCTCATTCTAATATCAACCTCAGTTCTAACCTCACAGGACCAAGGTATTAGAGACCCCAAAGACGACATTCAGGCTATATCATTCACTGGAAGGACTCATGGGACTTAGAAAAGCTGTTATACTCACAGTAACAGTAACAGTTTATTAAAGTGAAAAGATACAAATAAAGATCAGGAAAGACAAAAGGCAAAAAAGGGTGAATCCAAGAGAACCCAGACATAGGGAGAACTTAGACACAAGCTTCCTGTTGTCCTTCCCAGGGGAACTACACAGACTGTGCATTATTCTTTCCTTAACAATTTGTGACGACATAAGTAGTGTAAAGTGTTGTCAACCAGGTAAGCTCACCTGTCCACTGGTGTCCAGAGATTTTATTAGTAGTCAATTACTTAGGCATTCAGCACCTGTGACTGATCTTAGCTGCTCAGTCTCCAATTCCCCAGCCCCAAGAGATCAAACTGAGAGCCTCAAGCAAACAAAAAAATTCTTACCATAAATCATATTGTTAGTATGAACTACCTGGTGTGGCTCAAGACCTCAGTTATACAGAGAAAATTATCAGATAGTATAATCCAAGGTCACAGAGGTCATCTCTTGGGGGGAAAGTCAAGGGCCAGGCCTGACGACATTGGCAATGAGCAGGGTTTGAGCAACCCAGGTCTGCTGAGTTAACTCTTCCTGAACAACTGAATAATATAGCCCCCAAAGAAATCCAGGCCCTATTCCCCGGAGTCTGGAAGCTTACCTTACATGGCAAAAGAGATTTTGTTTATTTTCATAAATTAAGAATACTGTGAATATTTTCCTGGATTATTTGAATAGGTCCTAAATGTTACCATGAGGGTCTTTGTAAGAGGAAGCAGTCAAGGCAATATGAAGACCAAAGCAAGAGGTAAAACTGCTGGTTTTAGAGATGAAGGGGCTGTAAGCCAAGCAATGTAAAGAATACAGCTAGAAACAGCAGAGAGTAAGAATCTCCCATAGAGCTACCAGAGGGGGGCCCTGCGACCACCACCTTAATTTCAGTGCAGTGAAAGTGATTTCAGTCTTCTGACCTCTACAATTATAAGGGAATAACTGTATCTTGTCTTAAACTACCTAGCCTGTGGCAATTGTTTCAGCATCCATAAGAAACTAATGCACTGGGGGACAAAACTTTATAATGAGATTGCTTTGGCATTTCAATTATTAAATCTTCTTGGAAGTCATTCTTTCATTTCATTTAGCTCTAAAAGAGTGAACTGTTACAGCAAGATGTCAGTATATACATGAACACGCATGCACACATTTAAAATGCAAATGATCATTAGTACAAAACATTTCAAGAATTTGAAAGCCTAAAGAAATAGCAGGCAAGTTCCCCTAAACCAGATGGCTAACTAATGGATTCAGCAGTTGTCCTATAAGGATATTAAATTCAAATATCAAAAGCTGTAATATCCTGGGTACTATGACTTGAATATAAAAAATAATTGCTAACACAGAAATTTTTAAAAAAAGCAAGCTGGCATGATATGAAGGCTAAGAAAATCAAATGGCATGGGAAATATCAACGAACTTTACTGTGTTCCTGGTCAGAATTTCCATATTCTATAATAGACCTTAAATCTACTTAAAATATCTTGTTTCCTGTTTTTAAAGATGGAAATAGACAATAATACAATCACATTCTGCCCCTGATGATTTGCCTGGCTTTAGTTAAAACATGCATATTTTCTTCTCCATGGGTTATAGACTAGATATTTTTCACTTCTTTTTAACATGCACACATTTAACTTAGATCAGAACAGGTTTTTATTCCCTCCAAGTACACCAGCAAATATTCTGAGTTTTTTCTCACTAATGGATTTACATATTATGATACTTTTATAATTCATTAATTGATTTTCTACTCATAGTCTAAGTAAAGGAAACACTCAAATAACCAGAATGATTTTCCAAAGTTCTACTTTTGTGGTAAAGATAAGTTGTCAAATACTAATTTTTAATATTAAATTAAAATAATAATTTTAAAAGGTAAGAAGGGATGCCTATCCAATCTCCTCCATTTTTAATGTATGTGGGTTCTGTATTTTGAAAATTTAGTTTCATAATACACTATGCATGTTACATTACTTTACATTAATGTAATTTGTAATGTAATTTGATGATTTATGAATCATCAAAGATTGAATTGTATACAGTATAACTTTAGAATATATTATATTGTATATTAAGCTGTTTGAAAATTAACTGTTTTCGACAGAGTAGAACTCATCTTCATATCCCCACTTCATTGAAATTTTATTTAATAAATGAGGAATAAAAGAAACCAGAAACTAGACATCTTGGTCAATTCTCTGCTAAGTTATTAGGAGAGTCTATACATAGTTACAAAGTTTAACAAAGATATATACATATTCTTAATTGGTCATGAAATATTTGAGAACATATTTCCCATTGAATATTTTCAGATAAACAAGATTCAAGTTTTCTTTCTTTCAAGTAAAAGATTGGCAAATATTTGACAATCTGGAAAAATTCATATGTATAAAAGTTACCAGCAAACTTATCAAACATATAAGTTTGAATTAAGTGTAAATGTGAATATCTGATCCAAAATTACATGAAGTCATTAAAATATTAGATGAAATATTAAAATAATTAGATGAAATTAGACTAAAAATATCTGATAAGTAATGTTTCTAAAGAAGTGTTTCACTTAATTACCCAAAAATCAGATTTCCTTAACCATCTGGGTGGCTATAGATGCCTGGCCAGAGGTTATGGCACCCTGCAGCTCTTTCCTCACGGGTGGTTGGCTCTGAGTATCATGGGGGCCCTCTCTCTTCAGAGCTGAGCTGGCAGCTCTAAGAGCTCAGACACATATAGCCATTTCTACTACTGTTTCCATGGAAACCACTGGCAGCATTGCTGAACAACCAACAAGCAGGAATGAAACTTCTCAGACAAGTGCACTGCACATTCAATCTTGGATGGGCAAAATGAGGGTCATGCAGTTACTTAAAAACTGTATCTTATACACTAACCAAGACTCAGGTGAAGATGTTATAAAACTAGTGTGAGCGTGGCCCTGAGCTTCCTCTCTCTACTGAGTCATAGCTATCTATTTTCATATCAGTGTCCATTCCAGAGACAGGAGCTTTACAACAACTAAAAACAACAGCTATAGCTTTGGGGAATTTGTTTTTGTATTTTGCATGAATATAGCATCTTGCCTTTACATACTGCTTTCTTCCAAAGAGACCGAATAATAGTATAGATTCTTACTTTTGTTTTAGGATTGCTATTACCCTCTCACATTGTAAAATTATTTAACATTTTAAAATAATTTTTCTTTTATGTTAATTTCTCTCACTTTAAGTCTACAAAAGTAGTGTTCCCATTTGCTACTAATAGTTCAGTACATTTGAAGTCATTGAGTGTATATGAACCCACACAGACACAAAGAGGACCAGGAAAATTCACCCCTACATCATGATCACTTGAAGCCACTGTTTCATCCTAAGAGTATTGATGGCCTACTATATCCATGGGCTACATCAACAATTAACCAATTTTAGATTGGAAATAGTCAGAAAAAATTTGAATCTGTACTAAACATGTAAAGATTATTTTTCTTGTCATTATACCCTGAGCAAGAGTAAAGCAACTATTTATATGGTATTTGCATTATATCAGATATGATAAGTAAACTAGAGATGACTTGAAGTATAGGGGAAGATGTGCATCATTATAGGCAAAAAGTACACTATTTTATATAAGGGGTTCGAGGATTCATATACTGAAGTATCCATGCAAAGTGGGAGTCCTAAAACCAATTCCTATGGATGCTGTGGAGTAACTGTACTTACTGAGCACCTACGATGTGTCATGCACTACAGTGAGTGCTAAGAATATAGTGGTTGTCCAAGGCCAAATGTTCTGATACACACATGCTAACACACAATGGGGAGGGGAGGGAAGAATAGAAGCACTTTGGATTAGAAAAAGGGAAATGAAGGGAAGGGAGAGGAGTGGGAATGGGAAAGACAGTAGGATGAATCAGACATAACTTTCCTATGTTTATATACAAATACACAACCAGTGTAACTCCACATTATGTACAACCACAAGAATGGAAAGTTATACTCCTTGTATGTATAATATGTCAAAATACATTCTACTATCATGTATAACTAAAAAGAACAGATAAAAAATTTTAAAAATAAGAATATAGTGGTTGTAAGGTAGACATGATCCATGTCTTCAGGGAGTTTTCTGACTATGGTGTTCTGTATTTTGTGTGACCCAAACCTAATTCTTGGGCCAAAAATGCAGGGAAACCATTAGGTAGACAGAAGGAGCCATTTCTGCTAGCTATAGTAGTAAACCTTATCTAAAGTACTTATCTTTCTAGTTAGTCTGTAAACTATACATTGCTTAGGGTAAATAATGCTAACTTTTATTTTAAAAATAATGCAAAATTTCAGTTTTTCACTTAGCTCACACTGGAGAGAGATAAGTGTGCTCTCTTCCGTGACGTTCCTCCAGGTCTAGGCTACTTCCATCTTGTGGCAAGATGGCACTCCCCTCCATCCTTAGAGTTTTATCTCTTCAGCAAGGAAAGGAAGTGCAGGCAAGGGATCAAGTGGTGGGGGAGTGGGGTTGGATGGGAAGATTTTATAGACCAGGACTAGAACTGAGCACATGAGTTCTGTTCACATTCCATTGGCTAGAACTCAATCCCACAATTACATCTAACTGCACAAAGTCTAGGAAACAGAACTAAGCTGTGCACCCTGTAAGAAGAGGAACATCCTGAGTCTGTCCCCATTCCCACCAGTTTCCCATGTTCTCTGAATTCTATCAGCTATAAGGAAAGAGAGAAAAGAAGGTACAAGAGAACTTTTACGAGTGGGCCTAGACATGAAACTCTTGACATACATTCCATTGGTTAGAAGTCAGCTTCCTGGTCACAGGTAACCATTTGGGAGCCTGAAAGTTTGATAATAGATGTATACCCAAGAGAAGGCACAGGAATTGGGATTATTCAACCTATCCGCCACAAGCTCCCTTTAAATTATTATTAAGACAAAGATGAAAATGTACCTTTATTCATTTACATATATTCCTTTTGCTGTCCCTATGCAATTTGGTTTCTTTTTTTTTTCTTTTAAGATAGCCCCTGGCTGGGCAAAGTGGGGCATGCTTTTAATCCCAGCAGCTTGGGAGGCTGAGGCAGGAGGATCCTGAGTTCAAAGCCAGCTTCAACAAAAGGAAGGCACTCAGCAATTCAGTGAGACCCTGTCTCTAAATGAAATGCAAAATAGGGCTGGAGATGGCTCAGTGGTCAAGTGTCCCTGAGTTCAATCCCTGGTATCAAAAAAACAAACAAACAAAAAAGACAGCTCCTGACATTCTCTTTTATTTTTTCCTATTTAAATGTAAAATTACAAGGCTCCAAAGGCAAAAATGGTAAATATTCTAAAGTCACATAGCTAACCAAAAACAAACTTGTGAATAAATTTCAGGTATCCTGAGCAAATATCATTTACTTCAATTTTATTAAATACTCACTTGTATTTATCACTATGCTATATACTTTAGAGATAAGAAAAAAATAAAAGCCTAATATTTCCTCAGAAGGAGCTTTGACTTCATTCTTGAGAAACAAAGCATTTATATAAAATAAATGTGCATATGTAGTTATTCTTCAGAGAAAAATACATACAAGCAATCACAATTTCACACAATATGAGGGTAGCCTCTGAGCATGTGTACCAGGAAGATTTGCAGACAAGAAAGATCTGTGCAGAGGGTGAGATTGGAGAAGGACTTACTAAGTTCAAGCTTAAAAGATGGTAGGATGCAGCTGATAGAGGAGGAAGGACTTTTTAGAGATGACACGTGGCCTAGGAGAAAAGCATGAGCAAAATTCTGCTCTGAACATTATGAGGCAGTAGATGTGGCCAAGAAGAAGAACAGGTATTGGGAATGTTGGCAGTGGGTGAAGGAATCATGGGACCCCATCAGAGGGGATTCTGAATTCAGAAGCAGTTAGACAACCACAGTATGGACTGGGCCAGCCTTACTGTGCCTGTCCCAGGGTTTAAGAAATATTGCTTTGCCAATGTCGCCACCATGCAGAAAGCCGAAATGGACGTTTGCAGAAACCAAGGGACAAGGGGCTGGGATTGTAGCTCAGTGATAGAGCGCTTGCCTTGTATGTGTGAGTCACTGGGTTCGATCCTCAGCACCCCATAAAAATAAATAAATAAAATAAAGATGTTGTGTCCAAGTACAACTTAAAAAAGTATTTAAAATAAAAAGAAAAAAACCGAGGGACAAGAGGACAAGAGACTGGTCTACTGTAGTGCAAGAAAGCCCTTATGAAGAAGGAACAGGAGTGGAAAGAACATCCCCTCACCACAGAATCTTACATTTATAAAATGTCATAAATATCTTGAAGATGTTATGGAATTACTGCCCAAAACAATAATTCAGGCTGACAAACCTACATGGTGCCCTGCTCCTAGCAAATCCATGCATTTGTGTCCTGTTTAGATTTTTATTGTAAAGGGAAATTATATAACAATCTAAATAAGACCCTGTGCTCTCTCCTCAAAACAATAATTTTTTGGCAAGGACATTAAGTAAAGCCACAAGCCTATTAAGAAAGGCAAGATTATACACATTATCTCTTACAGGCAGGCAGTGGTGTTTGTAATACACTGAGGAGATATCTTCTCAAAAGAAACAGATGTTCTTAGTTGACAATAGAAATGTAAACAGCATCTTACAGAATTTTCTCATCATTTGGCCTATTTATTTATATACTGCCTTTGCTAAAAAAAATTGTACAAGCTTACAGAGAGAAAATAAAGCAAGATAAAAAAAAGTAAAAATTGATAATGGAATCAGGGCAAATGAATAATAAAACTAGAAGAAAATAACATAGAAGTACAAGTAACATCAGTATGTTTTAAAAATATTTAAAAGATATGGTAAAGCCCTAAACAACTTATAAGTGAATCCAAAATTTATTTCTAAGCTTTCTATCCAAAATAGAATTGTTTATATGATACACAGGATCCATACAATCAATTATTCACTCAGAACAAAAAAAGCATTGCTGGATCTGAGGCCCAAAAGAAATGTTCTCTTGAGGACTCTCTAAAGAGAGTTAAAAATTATGAATATCTCGTGTGGGTCAGACTCTTTTAGCTTCAAACAGCAGAAAACCCAACTCAAGCATGGCTTGTATAACTAAAACTGCATAAAATTAAAAACTTAAAACTCATGTTGTTGGTCTGCTATTTCAAGCATTACCAGATTTGGGTGTTCAAGCTAGGTTGACAGGACTCTGTCCCTCTGCCTTACTTCCATCTTCCTTTGTGTGGTTGCATTACCCCAGCATCCATCACATGCCCACTTCTGAACCAATCACGGTGGGCAGGGCAAGGTTCTCATGTCTCCCCAGAGAGAAGGGAAAGAGTGGCACCTAAACCACCATGTGGACTCCAAGTCAAAGATGGGTAGTTCCTTGAAGGAATCCTGTCCAGGGCAAATCACGTTCACGTTCCCTACACATGTCAAATAAATAGTCAAGTGTGTGTTGAACGAGGTGGTTTCTTACACATGCTCCTTGGTGGGTTTAATGTCCTCATAGCAGATCACCACAATCCTGCAGAAGTTACCAGTGCCATCCAGGTACATACCTGTTTTTTGGAGTGGCTTTGTTGGGTTCTATATCAGATTTCTGGAATTAACTAGAATTCACTCAGGTGGTTTAAGTAAACAGACTTCAAAGAAGAAGCTACTTATGATGATGTAGGAAGGGACGAGAACATGTGTAAGAGGTGTCCAGGTTCCTGGAAACCAGCAGCATTAGGAAGCTGTTAAAACCCCTACATTTGAAAGGGCATGCTTTTGCCACTAAAGCTTTGGGGTAGGAGCCACCCAGATGGAGCTAAGGTTGTGGGGACAGCAGCCCTAAAGCCAGGAAGAAGCAGGAACGAATGCTCCTGATGTCTCTCTGCTCTTCCCCTCTAAATTTCCTGTGGCTACCTGCTATGGTTTGACTCACGAATGAGAAGCCTGGTCCCCAGGGCAGTACTACAGGGAAGGGGAAGAACCTTCAAAAAGTGAGGCCTGGTGGGAAGTCCTTAGGTCACTGGAGCCGGGAAGATGTCCTTGATAGGGACAGTAGAACTCCAGCCACTTTGTCTTCTGCTCTCTTTCCCTTCCTGTCCATGAAGGTTTTGCTCCACCATATACTCCTTCCATGATGTACTGCCTCCCCATAGACCCAGAGCAACAGGGCCAATCAGTCATGACCTAGAACTTCCCACATCGTGAGCCAAAATTAGTCTTACATCGTTATAAGTTGGTTATCATGAGCATTTGTTATAGTGATAGAAAGCTGACCAATGGGGCCAGAGAAGTTGTTAAAAATGAGCAGGTGATAGAGTCTATAGGGATCAGTGTCCCATGACACAGAGAAAGGTAAAATGGGAATGCATCTGGGGCAGCAAAGAGAAGAAAAGAGCAAAACCAACACCTTGGATACCAGGCATAAACTTGAGGTGGCCCATAAATTGACTATTGACCATACCCATGCACACACACCCTGCCTGTTCACTGACAGTGGTGGATTGATCAAGGAAAAACACACCTGAACACCTCAAGCAAATGAAATTTTCCTCCTTGAACTTCAATCTTTAAGAGACAGAGTCTTCAGGGTATAGGGACTTAATCCTCCTATAGCAGCATCCTAGAAGGAAATCCCTTCTGTCTCCACTGCTGAAGTCTGAAGAGCTCCCCTGGACTCTACCTTTCCTAAAGCTTGGCTTCTTAGTTGCTTCTTCAGTTGCAGGAGCTATCCCAGTATTATTTGAATAAATCTTGTTTTTAATGTTTAGAGTGATTTTCTGTTGCTTATAACAAAAAAACAATAGGTTAATGAAGCATTTGAGGTAGATTTTTTTTAAGTGTATACATTAAAGAGAACTTGATGGTTCTGTAGCCTTCTGTTTGTCTCCATAGATACAAATTCCCTTCAGTGAGGTTTTGACACACACGGTGCTATGTTAAGTTTGAGCACAGACATTATGTTTTTGTTAATGCCCAGACCTGTGCTCTTTAATAGTCAATGCAGTGACATCAGGTCAAAGTTGAGGAGCTTAATGAGGACAGGTTCAGAAATAAAAAAGCACTATTTTCAAAATGAGATTATGCAAAGGAGGACCATAGTCAAACATGAAATTTACCTCACAAAGCAATTTTGAGTCAGTTCTAACAAGGGTGAATGAGAAGCCAAGGACAATAATTTTAATTTTAAACCATTCAGAAACTGTTCGATTCAACCATTCTACTCATCTGCAAATGGTTTATATAACGAGTTCATACTCTGTTCATGTTTGTTTATTTTATCCTCAGTGAGCTGGCCCAGGTTAATACTGCACGTGCTCTTGCTCACCTACATCCTTCCTGTCTTCTCATCTGCTAGACATGGTGTATGGCACTGAGCCAGTGGCAGAGAGATGAGTGAGAAGTTCCTGGATTTATGGAGACTGCAATCTAACACAAACTGAAGCTATGGCATAGGCTTCTTGGAACAGAGGAAGAGGGAGACATATAAATATGGGAAAAGCAAGCATCTCCCAGAGACATTCTGAAATCAGCTTTGATCCTGACATTGAAACCCAGGTACATTACAGCTCAAGAGAATTGACTGGAGAAGAGCTTCGGATACGTAGATATCCTATCAGCATTACATCCACTTTTTATCCCCACAACCGCCAGAAGCAATAAAAGCTAGCCAACTGAGACCTTCTGGAATGTCTGGAAGAGAATTCAAAACGGTGACCTTGCTGAGTCCTTTAGGGTTGAACATGGCTTAGTGAAGTCCTTTTAAAGAAACAGTTCTAATCAACCTGCTTACCACCTCCTTAATTCATGCCACTGTCTTCTGTGTTCTCTGTGACAACCACAATATCACATTTCAAATGAACAGTATGAGAGCACTGAAGCTAGACAAAGACCCGGAGATCCTCCTATGCCTCATGTCACAAGGAAAAGCACCAGACACGACTCCTCAGGCAGACTGTGCATGGTGAAATCTTGAATGGATACCAGATGGTTTGGGAACATTTTTCAGCTTCCACACAGCTCCTAGATGTCATCAATGAACAGCATTCCCTAGTGAAACTGGACACTTCTAGATGTAGACTCCACCCTTATCTGATAAACCACTACCCTCCTGATGCCCCCTCCATTCCTCAAACTTTTCCCAGTAAAGGAAATTCCTCAAGATCCAAAGGCTGAAAGCTTGGTTTTTACTCATTATATATTATGTTCTGTCTTAGTACTATCCATTTCTAGTCATGGCAAAAATGATCCATGATTCTGAGCTATACAATACAATAACCTAGCCACACTAGCTACTGGGCAATTTAAATGAGGCTGGTACTGGCTTTTTAACTTTATTTTATTTCAGTTAAGTTTAAATAGCTCTACTGCTATAAGCTAATGGCTATTATATTAGCTAGCACAGGTTTAGCCCTTGATGCTCAGAAACAAAATTCATACCTTTTATTTTTCCTCTGATTTCTTTCTAATAGCCTCTAAGAAAACAAATTTGGAATTGTCTACAGTTAAAATTTAATTTTAGTTATAGGAAAATGAATTTACACTTATTTCTTACCTAATTTACAGTTACATTATTATAAGACTATTATTGTGACACATATGTATTTTTCTTCTTTTTTATTCCCTCAAAGGTGTCTACTGAGAGTGGACCACAATGATCTTGGGAGGATTTACAGTAACTCACCTCCTAATAGCTTAAATTAATACATCAAGTCAAGCTGTAGTGTTGAGTTTCTAGTGTTCTCCCACGAAGAAAGGCAAATTAAATTCAAACTGGAGGGGCTGGGGTTGTAGCTCAGTGGTAGAGTGCTTGCCTAGCACATGTGAAACATTGGGTTTAATCCCCAGTACCACATAAAACTAAATAAACAAAATAAAGGTATTGTGTCTATCTACAACTAAAAATATATTTTAAAAAATTCAAACTGGAAACCTACAGTGAACAAAGATTTAGAACTTAACTTGGGGGTAGGGGGAACAGACGCTTTTTTTTTTTAACTGATGTGAAATATACATAACATAAAATTTACCCTTTCACCATTTGGGTGTACAATTCAGTAGCACTAAATACATCCACATTGTAGTACCATCATCAATATCACTCATCACCAAAACTTTTTCATTGTCCCAAATTAAAAATCCATAGCCACTATTAATAACCTTTTACCCCTTCCTCCCCCAAGCCCTTTGCAACCACCATTCTAGATTCTGTTTTGATATATTTGATCCTCCAGATGCCTCATATAAGTGAAATCATACAGTTTGTTCTCTGGTGTCTGGCTTATTTCACTTAGCATAATGTCTTCAAGGTTTATTCAAGTTGCAACATGAATCTAAATTCATTCCTTTTTAAAGTTCAGCACTATTCCAGTACAAGTACATACCACTTTTTGTTTATCCATTCATTTTTTGATGGCCATTTGGGTTCGTTCCACCTTTTGGCTATTGTGAATAAGACCACTGTGAACCTGGTGTACAAATATCTGTTGGAGACCTAATTAGTCCTGCTGTGAATTCTTCTGGGTATGTAATCAGTGGTGGAATGCTGGATCGCATGGTAATTCAGTGTTTAATTTTTTAATTAGTTAATTTATTTATTTTGTAGGGCTGGGGATTGAACCCAAGGCCTTGCAAGGTGAGCATGCGAGGCGAGCACTCTACTGAATGAGCTATATCCCTAGCCCCTCAGTGTTTAATTTTTGAGAAACCACAATATCATTTCTTATATCAGTCACACCGCTTTATATTCTCATCCTAAACACACAAGGATTTCAATTTACATACATCCTTACCAACATGTTTTTTTTAAAAAATCAAGTTTAAATTAGCTTTCATAAATTTAAATAGAAATATGATGTATGCTCACAATTCCTGTTTAATTGTGCTCACGTCGCTGCCTTTGTTTTGCTTTTAATATCCATCATTGCCTTCAAATCGCCCCACTTTCACTCTTGTGACAAAGCAGATCAAAGTCAAGAAAGTAATGAAATGAGTCTTTAAGTCCTCTCTATAGTACATCTACCAGAAAGCTGGTGCTCTCTGCCTACCCAGCTTACCCTGCCACAGCTCATCCATGCTCGGTACATCCACTCCCTATATCCAGTGTAACTGAAGGAACCTAAAATGACTTAGCATATTAATATATCACTCTCCAAAGTGACATGCATAGAAGGATCCTTCTGTTCTCAATAACCTAATCATTACAAGTTACCCAAGGATGGAAATATCAAATACTCCAACAGGATGCAGGGGAGCTACAGATGCCCAGTGTGGACAAAAGACCTGAACAAGGATTCAAAACACACCATTTCTAATCAGATACAATCACCAACTAGCTAGAAAACTTTTAGTGAGCCATTGAATCATTCTAGGACTTATTTCCTCATTTGTGAAGTGTTAGATCAATTTCTTTCACTGAAAAACCTGGCTCATTCTAGTTTCATCTGTGTAAACATGTGCATGTATATGAGTAAATTAAAATAATTTATTTCAGTAAAATTTTGTGCAATTTCTAAGGTCTGCCCTATCAAATCATTTATAAAGCCAATAGTAGTGTTTGGTGCTGGTGCAGAAATAGGCAAGTAGAATGGGAAACACAGAAATAGATCCACAAATACAAGCTAAAAACTAAATATTATTTAATCTCTCAGCATGTTCCAGATATGTGCTTTGTGTATTATCATTACTCAATTTATCACTTAATCCTTGCAACATGGTAATTGATGTAACAGGATGATTTATTGAGAAAGTAACAGGTGTCTTTTGATTTGTTTTCTCTCCTTGCTTGGAATAGAAACAAAAGTAAATTTTTTCCTTTCTCCCCAGCAGAAGAGATAGAAAGACATATCTTGCTAAATTCTAGTCAGAGTTTGCAACAGTGACCCATGCTGTAAATTTAGCTTTTGAAAACTCCAGTGTAAGATTTTTACATGTAAAAGTGGTTGCTGACAACATTTAAAAATTAGAGATGTATTATGGTTTGACTCTGGAATGATGGCTCCCCAAATTTTAGTATGTTGAAGGCTTGGTCCCCAATGCAGCAATGTTCAGAGGTGGGGCATTTAGGAAATGATTGGATCATTGAAGACTCTGACTTCATCAGTGGATTAATAATCTGAAGGCATTATTGGGACCCACAGGAGATAGGACCTATTTGAAGAAAGTAGGTCACTATATATTTTGTCCCCAGCCCTCTTCTCCCTGCTTCCTGGCTCTCATGAGCTGAGAAACTTTCTTCTGCCACATCATTTTGCTGTGATGTTTTTGCCTTGGAACCAGCTGACCATGGACTGAAACCTCTGAGACCATGAACCAAAAAAAGCCTTTCTCCTTTAAGTTGTTTATGTGAGGTATTTTGGTCATGGTGACAAAAAGCTGACTAACACAGGATGTTGCACATTTTTTTTAAGACACAAATTTTCAACTTCTCTTTAAAAAGCAGAAGATTGAGCAACACTGAGCCTTTATTCCCAAAGGAGATTGGCAAGACATGGGTAGCACTGCCCCTTTTAGATTGAGCATGCACTCTGCAGCTCAGCAGATGCTGTACTCTGTCCATTTATGGATCACTTCCTAATTGTCCCCTGAGGACAGTTCACGTTGTGCCTTCTGAGGTGTAAGGTACCAGCACCTATGGTTTAGACTCTCAAGGAAATCAAATGAGTCTCCCAGATGGGGAAGGTGTGGAGATCTTCCTGCACCAAGATGGTGAGAAAAGAACCTTTGGTGGTCATTAAATGCAGAAACACGGGGAATAAAGAGTTGCACTTCCACAGGGGCATGAAGCCCATGGAACTCTTGAAGAGCATGTCCAAAATACCAAAACTTAGCTGGACATGGTAGCACCTGCCCGTAATCCCAGCAACTCAGGAGGCTGAGGTAGGAAGTTTGCAGGTTTGAGGCCAGGCTGGGAAACTTAACAAGGCCATGTCTCAAAATAAAAAAGGACTAGGGATGTAGCTCAACACTAACAGTGCCCCTGGGTTCAATCCTTAGTATCCCCAAACAATAAC
>PVHX01013543.1:0-54305 GCA_004024805.1 Geosciurus inauris | reverse complement strand
GTAGGTAATATGGCAGCTTCCTAGTTGTATTTCTCATTTTCAAGTTAAATCTGTGTTTAGATCACTATACAAGGAAGGGTTGAAGATGTGGACTATTGAAGATATGGAATATTATATTTCATTCCATTTCAGTCAAATTTTAGACTTAGAATAATCCAAACTGAAAAATGCTGCAGTATCCTTGTAATGCCAGGCTTGACAACATGTGTAAAGCCATACTAGTAAAGAGAAAGAATAAGAAAAGTGACAATTAAAACATAATATACAGGCAGGCAAAGTGGTGCATGCCTATAATCCCAGCAACTCAGGAGGCTGAAGCAGGAGGATCACAAATTTGAGGCTGGACTGGGCATCCTAGCAAGACTCTATCTCAAAATTTCAAAAAGAGTTGGTTTTGTTTTGTTTTGTTTTGTTTTTGAGGGCTGAGGATGTAGCTCAGTGGTACAGCATTCCTGAGTTCAGTACCTGGCGGGAGAGGGAGATATATATATATATATGATGTATACATGAATGAATGAAGTGCTATAATAGAAGAAATACCTGGATTCCATTTAAGGCTATAAGACAGCAGGATGTGATCTGGAATCTGTACAATAAGTGAGAATTAGCCAGATTTTGGTGGAAGTTGGAGACAAGGGGAGAACACGGGGTCAGAAGGAACAGTCTGCGAAAGTTCCAGAGGCAAGGGGGATCATCTAATATTTGGGGTTAAGTGTAGAGTTTGAGAGGATGGGAGAAGACAATGGAGAAAGGTAAGACTGGAGAAGCAAGTGGGACCAGATAATGAGGGAAAGACGTATGCACTGAGATTTATTTTCCAAATGCTTTCTATGTGTATACTGAATCTTCATTTTATCTCATAACCAACATGCTTAGAGATCATATTGTCACTTTAGTAAAAAAGGTAGCAAGGGCTTAGAGTAAAGGGATTTGCTAGCAGTTATCAATCATTGTGTTTTATCTTCTGTTCAAAAGGTTGTCTCCTTGGGACTAGAGTAGAGTGAGTGGAGAGGAATACCCATAGCAGATGTTCTCTTGCCTCTTGCTCTGCAACTCCCAAGCTGCTCCCAAGCCACAGTTCTCCACACCCTTCTGCGTCACCCATTAAGACATTCATTTGTGGCTCTTATAGGATTTAAGCTTTACACTGGTTCCCTAGGGGGTCATTGGCAGAAATAAAAAGTGACTCATTTGACAGAATTAGGATCCTGGGATTCTTGCTTCTATTTTTAAGGGTAGTAGATCCAGAGAATTCAAGTTATTATTGACAGACTTCATGTGTAAGTTAACTGAGTAATAATGACAAACTAAAATTTCCCTGGGGTATAAATTATACAAAAACTTGGCAACGTTAGGAGCAAAGTTTGAACAACAGTTGTGTAAGATGGTGACCTGGCTGTCCTCTCCATGAGTGACCCTTAACTGGGTGTAATATATGCTAAACTAAATTTGTATATAAGAGCCTTTTAAATAATATTAAATTAGCCCTTGGACTCTGGCTGGGTATTTGAACTCATTGCTTGTTTGTCCAAGGATCTTTGTTTCAGTTGGAAGAAATAACACCTAAGAAACTGAAAGAAATAACACCTAAGAAATTCATATGGCTATCAAAGAAATTGATAGTATTACTGATTTTTCATCAGGTGAAATCAATGGTTTTATGTCTTTTCAATTCTTTCTAGGTGCCTTTGAGTTGGAAAAGATAAACACTATTGAGAATAATGAGCTTTAAAAATCTAGGGAAAAAACTATATATTCAGCTATGTTGAAATTTCCTATGATCATCTGTCCTCCATAGCATGGTTCCATATGACAGTTCTGCTATTGGCAAGCTGGTAAGCTTCCCATCTAGAAAAAGTTTGTGGTTGGGGATGCAAAAATAGATGGAGCCACATTCTATCTTAGAAGATATATGACTGTGATAGTGCATTTTAATCAAAGATAATAGGAACATTAGAACTTTCTCAAAGTTAGACTAGAAACCCATCTTAATTTTTTTTTTAACCAAAAACATATAAATAGGAACTCAAGTAACTGAATGGCCCATCATGAGTCAAGTACAAATAAATGGAGGAGACCATGTAATGTCATGGTTCTTGTTTCCATCTCTGAATCTTCTTGCCTTTATTTATTCTTTATTCTTAGGCTAAGTCCTGGCAAACATAGTGCCTGGACACTGTAGGCTTCATTATCTTTATGGCTGCAGATTTCACTCTTCCTGAAAATTAGAATGACATTCAACATCCTGGCTTAAGCTACTGCTCATCCTTGATCACTCAGTGCAGGGGAGTAAGAAACCTGCCCTACATACACACTCACCAACTTGCACTTGGTTACCCTGGGAATTGGGAATGGGGTTATTCTCCAGCAGGAAAAATTGCAGAATGAGTAAAAATAAATAAATAAATAATCAATTGAAGATGTCTTCTCCATAGGCAAATCCAATTAGGAGTAAAAAAAAAAAAAAACTCTGTTGATTGCCAAAATACATATGCATCTTTAGAAAGCAATTTTCACTGAACACATGTTGAAGAATATGTTATAAAGCTATTAGAAGAAAAAGGGTCATCTTTCTACCAGCAAAGATGCTTTTAAAATTACAAAATGTTTTTCCAATAACCATAAGAATTAAAATACATTTTAATGGACTCAGTCACTCTAAATTCAAATGACTATGCGTCAAACTATTACCTGTAGAAAAAATAAAATATTTCTGAGAATGTATCTTAATGGCAGTTAGTTGGCTGACGCAGCTGGCAAAGGCAATATATCACATAAGAATCACATACTGTGGAAAATTCCTAGTATCATTCAAAACTCGCTGCACATCAAATACTTTTACCAAAATGTCAATAAACTTTTCTTTCTACCCAACTTAGGGGATAAAAACTTTTATTGCATGATCATTAAATAAGTAAACACTTAGTCTAATCGGTTGTTCTTGAGGCCTACTTTATGAGCACAGGTCAGGAAAAAGCAAGGGTGGTGGAAAGGGAGAAGCTGTAGAGAACAGAAAGGAGACAGCCACTATTTCATGGTAGGCCTTAAAAAAAAAAAAAACACAAAGAAAAGGAATTCATGAAATCTGGCACAGTATCAGACCATAAACAAAATGCCTTCCTGAGCGGATTGTATAATAGGCATTTCACAAGTTAAACAATCCCCTAGTCGTCATGGTTGTGAAAGAGAGCAAAGACTAAAAAAGGAAACAGTCGCTCTTCTTTCTCTTGTGGATAAGACAGAATCTCACAGTATGTTGGAGTGTAAATGTCTCTCACCAAGAGCTGATTTCCTGGCATCCTCCTTGTCCCCCAGACAGCCTTTCTAGGAGTGCAAAATAGCGTCTATTTCTTATTCAATTAAAGGATATTTTCTTTTTAACACACTTTGGTGCATTTCGGCTTAATTGGGCTGCACTGTGAGTTCTCTCCTCACAGAGAGTGAGTTACCGGGATGGATGTTGTGGAGTTGCCAACCCGCACCCTGACTCCACAGTCCTAATTACGTTGAAGTGTGACTTCCCCCCACCTAAGCTGTCTAAAGACGAGTTTCTGGATCAGAAGCACAGCCTGTACACACCATCACTTCCTTTGGAGGGTGTTTCATGTGTATAGGCTTTCATAATTACATTTTTGTCTTTGATTTTACTGAAAGACAATAGGGTACTTGGATGTAAAAGAACCACAATACCTTCCTACCCACAGAGCCATTAAGGACAGAAGAAGAAATTTGACTGACTGGAGAAAGGAGAAGTAAGAGTTTAATACTAGTTGTTTGCACATACTAGTTTACCTGAAGTAACTAGTGACAGTGCTCCTTTTTTCTTCCCAAAGAGTCCTGGTATGGGCCATGAAATATTGGGTCAACCTACAAATATCCTGTATCTCTATAGATACCGTTGAAGAATTTGGATGTGGTCACATACAGTGACATACGTAAAAGCTCACTGATAAGAAATGATTAGTAGAGAATTGCAATAATCAAAAGCCTGGACTCTTGTGTTAAATGATTGCTAATCCACGGTCTTATTCAATTGATTTGATTATCCAATTAACTTGCAAGGCTATTTCCTACACCCGTTACAATGGACAAATGACATGTTTTAGAACTTAATTTAAGAAATGATGAGCAGAGGGTGGGTAGGGAAGAGATGAGAAAAAATCAAGTTGCCTAACTCTGGTCTTACCAGTTTTGCTACCTCCTGCGGGGGGGGGGGGTGTTAAAACACTCCAAGTGTGTCTGTCAAGCTGAAAGTAGAAGCTGCCCGTTATCAGACCAATTATCCAGGACCAGCTGTCCCTCCATTTCTCCCCTTCAAGAGTAGATGCAAGTATGTAGTGAGATTCTTAGGAAACAGATTCCTGATAGCACAACAGCTACGTGGGTGGATCTCTTCGAATGCTAATCACCGCAGCCCAAACCACAGGAACCCCACAAACCAAAGTCAGTGAGGAGAAATGCACGCAATTAATAAATAGTTGCTAAACTTTAAAAAGTACACTGGCCAGCATATATGAAATTGTCTGCTCCATAACAAGGACACCTGACTTTGGGGATAAATAAATGGGAAATTATTCGTAGAAGTTATGGTTTAACGTGTGTGTTCCTCCCAAATTCACCTTGGGACTTAAACCCCAGAGTGATGGTATTAAGAAGTGGGTCTTTAGGGAGGTGATTAGGCCAACAGGGTCTCTCCACTCATGAATGGATTGATGCCCTTATAAAAAGGACTGTAGTGGGCTGGGATTGCAGCTCAGCAGTAGAGCACTTAAAAAAGAAGCAACAAAGTAAGTGCTCGCACGCTGTTTGTGTGTGTGTGTGTAATGACAGAGTCAGAGACACAGAATTACTCTAACAAATTGGCTTAGATGATTGTGGAGGCTTGATAAGTATACAAGCTGTAAAATAGGCTGACAGTTGGAGACCCAGGAAGAGTTGACATTGCACTTTGAGTCTTAAGCCCATCTGCTCTCAGAATTCCCTCTTCTTTGAAGGTCAATCATTTTTTTCTCCCTCATGGCCTTCAGCTGATTGGATGAGGCCCACCCACATCATTGAGGGTAGTCTGCTTCACTCAAAGTCTATTGATTTAAATCTTAATCTCATCTGAAAAAAAAAAAATGCCTTCTCAGAAACATCTAGACTAGCGTTTGGCCAAATATCTGGGTAGCATGACTTAGCCAAGGTGACATAACTTTAACATCCCAGTCACTCTTCCCAGTGTAATGTCTTGTTTGGGCCTCTTTTTGTTTACCCCTTCAAAACCCAGTTAATCATAGTGAGAAGCCAGGAAGTATTTGACACTAAGAGAATATACTCTATAATGTACATCAAAATAAAACATCAATGGAATGTAAATTTGAAATTAGTAAAAAAGAATGGAGTTCTCTCCTAAAATAGGGGGAAAAAATAAGGAAATTAACTCCGTTCCATTTTTACCCAGGTTTCTTGACATGTTTCGGAGGACACACACTTCTGCAATGCCCTCATTTCCTAAAACTAAGTTAAATCATGATGAGACATAGATTAAAAAAAAAAAAAAAAAAACAGGTGAAGATTCTATTGACTGATTCAAACTTGCTGTTTCTGACCTAAATAAGAGAGTGTGTGTGGTTTATTTATCTTGGAAAATTATTGGGAAAGTTTCTGGAATCTGGAAATGTAAAACATTTTTTTAACCTTGCTTGAAAGGATGTGAAAATATGTTTCACCTCTAGAAAGTACTTTCTATTTTTATACAAGGACAGTTTGCCAGTGCTCAGTGGCGTTACTGTATGCGACCTGAAGGGCAGTCTGGGAGTGGGATGGTGATCAGACAGCAACTGTCTGAAGGGGTTCTCTAGGGGCTGGAGTAGCTGAACCCCAAATAGAAACTCCTGGTCTGGCATATAGTCTGACAAGGACACAGAATATTTTAAGTAGCAACTTGAAACCTGATGTTCTGGAAAAACTTCCCAGCATCTATATTTCTACCAGAGGTACTTCCAGGTTTACCAGGACCTTTACCAAGTTAACTCCTGTACACATAAGTTGCCTTTTAAATGCAAAATTTCACCCTGAGATAAAATGTTTTTTACCAAAGAAATAAATCTGATTTCTGGAAATGAGAAACAAAATACCATTGTGATGAATAATTTCTATTTCTGTTTTATTCCTGGGGGCAAATAATTATTTCCATATTTTTTTACTTCTCGTTTTGGATCAATGCGATATATGAAGTAGACCGTAATTTTAAAATATTCTCAATAAAGATTACTGTCATTCTTTTATTGCTTCAACATATTTTTAAAACTATGCACTAGTTTGTAGGATATGCTGAAGATTCCGAGTGGGATAAGACACAGCTTCTAACTTCAAGGGATTGTTGTTGTTGTTCTCACAGGGAAAGATGTAGTGCTGTGATTTCAGTTTTGCCCCTTCTGAAATGAATGTTGAATTTTAATCTGCAGTGCACATTTTTAGGAGGTGTGGCCTTCAGGAGGTGATTGAGTCTTCATTCATGAGATTCCTTGCCCTTCTAAAAGGTCTTAGGGAGGGAGTTCACTCATGTTTGTCCCTTCCATCCCTTCCACCACGTACATATACAACCTTCATCCCATCCAGAGGATGAGGCAACAAGATCCCATCTTGGAAGCAGAAAGCAACCCTCACCATACACCAGTCCTGTCGGTACCTTGACCTTGAACTTTCTAGCCTTTAGAACTGAGAAGACAAATTTCTGCTTTTGAAAATAATTACCCCGGGGCTGGGATTATGGCGCAGTGGTAGCGTGCTCGCCTAGCACGCATAAGGCACTGGGTTCAATCCTCAGCACCACATAAAAATAAAATAAAGATATCTGTCACCTACAACTAAAAAATAAACATTTAAAAAAAAAAAAAAGAAAATAATTACCCCGTGTGTGGTTTTGTTATAGCATCACAAATGGACTTAGACTGGTGCGTAAACAAGAAATGCCGGTGACATGAAAATAAAGGGGCAAAGACACAAAAGAGGGTCAAGACTCCTTCAGAGAGAGGAAGTTAATGACACCAGATGTAAGGTCTCCAAATCTCTCCTGTGTGTCCATCAATGGGTATACCCTCCCCTAAATATGGTGTTGCCCTCAGCACTAGGAACCCTGAATCAAGTTGAAGAAAATTGGACTTCATGGTTCCTCTTCCTCCTGGGCTATGGAGTCTGAAAAAGAAAGCAACCACTCACAAGCCTGACCAGAAGTGAGAACAGGAGGCTGCCAACATGGAATCACTGAAGGATGATCTTCAGGTAGTGGAGCATATTGTTCAACAACTGTCAATCACAGGAAGTACCATCTGTCAATCACAGGAGGTACCATCCTTGTGCTCCTGGTTCAGCCATTCTCCATTCAATAGCTGCAAAATAGTAATAAATGTTTTTATTACATTTATTATTCATACACACTGCTTGCTTCCATGAATAATTTGGGAACACTTATGTGAATACAAGTTTATGACAATATAACTCTTTAACCTTTGAAAGAATAAAATAATAAGTAAATATTGAGTAGATAGTTTAACCTAGTTTTATTCAACTGAGCATTAAATTTAGTGGATTTCATTTATTTGTTTGTTTGTTGTGGTGCTGGAATGTGAACCTAGTTCAAGTACCCTATCACTGGGCATAGGGTACTTCCTAGCTATAGCCCCAGCTGAGCATTAAATGGAGTTCTTTTCCTACTGATAGTCAAAGAAAAAAAGAAGGAAGGAAGGAGGGAAGGAAGGAGTGAAGATGAATGAGGACGTAAACAGGATAAATTCAATTAAATTTATCATCAGATAAAAAAGAAAATCAGCAATTCAGAAACGTCTTTATTCTTCCTCTAGGACAAAGTCCAAAGAAGGATATATTGTAACAATATTTCTCTAAAGGTGATTAGGTGATGAATAGTTATACAAAGGATACAGATACATACATACAGCTTGTGGAGGAGGGGTTGTATTTGGGGGTATGGATTCTAAATAAAAGCTGAAGGCAAATTGTTACAGCTTTAAAAAGATCTTTCCATATGGAGCCATTTAGTGATAATAGCTCCCACTTAATACAGGTTGAGTATCCCTCATATGAAATGCTTTGGTCCACAAGTGTTTGGATTTTTTTTTTTTTTTTCAGATTTCTGAATATATACACATATGTAATAAGATAATACCCAAATTTAACCATGAAATTCCTCTATGTTTTGCCTATAGCTTATATACATAGCCTGAAGGCAATTTTGCACATATTTTTAGTATGCCTGTGTTTTGACTGCAGACTACCACGTGAGGTCAGATGTAGAATTTTCTATTTGTGGCATTGTGTTTGCTCTCAGAAAGTTTTACATTTCAGAGCAGTATGGATTTTGGATTTAGGCTTTGGGGACATACAATGTGTATATACTGACATTGTTTGGAGGCTTGACAGATATTTTCTCTGACAATGTTATGAGATAGATATTATTGTTCATCTGCAATCTACCTTTGAGGAACCATGAAAGATTAAAGAACCTGGTCAAGGTAAAGCTAAGAAGTGAACATGAAGATGCCTAGCCTAAAATCACATTCTTTCACCTCTTGCCACCCAGACAGGGGGCTTTCTATTGATTTGATTGATATAGGGACAGAGGTACAGCAATGTGGAATTGGGTACAGAGGTACAGTTACCATGTCCCACATCTCCAGTTACCATTGTCTGGGCCCAACTTTTGACACAAACAGGAGAGCAAACAATTTGAGTTTGAGGTTCCCAAGATTCACTTTTTAACCTGCAATATTGGAATTTTACAAAAGAAAATTCCAATGTTTTATATCCTGGATTTGTAAGAATCAAAGCTGATTTTCTTTTAAATGCAAACTAGAGTCAGATATAGGTTTTTCAAGATGAAGAGTAAATCCTATCTTTGCACAAAGTTAGACTGTGGGGCCCATGAGAATTGGGGCCAAACTTTCCTGAGGAAGCCAGGTGAGGTTCCAGGTTCTACACAAGGGTTAACAGCAGCATACCTCAGTAAGGACTCTTGCTTGAAGGTGGCAGAAACTCAATGCACCTACAAGGAAAAGAATTTATCTTGTAAAATCTAAAGAAGAGGTGAACATCTAATTCATGTGAAAGGCCAACATTCAGTTGGGTCTCAAGAGACCACAGTACCAAGAACCCAAATGATGCCAAATCTGTCTTTCTCTCTCATTCTCCACCTCTCTCGTCCCCTCGCTTGCTGGCTCTTTGCTCTGTGCCAACTTTTTCTCACACTGAGCCAGGCATTCTCTGTGTGGCAGAAATATGATCGCTGACAGTTCCCACATTTCACATCTCAAATCATCATAGGACAAGACTGCCTCACACACACTACACCCCTCTCCAATCAACAAACTACTCAAGGGACTCCTCTGATTAGGACAGTGTGGCTTGGTTACCCATCCCTGGAGCACTCTAGGCTCTCCGGGGGACAGGGTTGTACAGGATGGAAGAGCAGTTTACAGAAAAAAGAGTTGCTTTCTTTAGAACAAAGCAGGAGGTGATTGGTAGAACAAACAATAAATACCCTCCACTATATTATCTCAGCTCAGTGACTTTCAAAAGCAGAAATTACCAACTATCAAATTCTATGCAATAGACATTTTAAGTGATGGATCAAAATTTTTTATTTGTTAATATCTGATTGCAAAATAGATTTAAGATTATTAAAGGGATTCAGAAAATATGCCAATAAGCTACCAATATGATGTCAATAAGCTATAAATTATGAATTACCTGAGAGTAAAACAGGAAAAATAAAAAGGTGGCAAAAACAAATGTAAAAATGAGTTAAATAAAAAGTAAAATCACGCTGGGTACAGTCACGCACACCTGTAATCCCAGAAGCTCAGGAGCTGAGGCAGAAGGATCACAAGTTCAAAGCCAGCCTCAGCGAAAGTGAGGCATTAAGCAATTCAGTGAGACTCTGTCTCTAAGTAAAATACAAAATAGGACTAGGGATATGGTTCAGTGGCCAAATGTCCCTGAGTTTAATCCTCAGTACACCCTCCAAAAGAGTATAATCATAGTGTCACTAAATGGGGGTCTGAGGAGGTGCCTCCAAGGGGAAGGGGGAACCTCCACTTGGCTCAGGCGGGTTTTTGTTTTTTTTTGTTTTTTTTTTTTTTGGTACTAGAGATTGAACTCAGGGGCACTCGAGCACTGAGCCACATCCGCAGCCCTATTTTGTGTTTTATGTAGAAACAGGGTCTCACTGAGTTGCTTAGCACTTCACCGTTTGCTGAGGCTGGCTTCGAACTCGCGATTCTCCTGTCCCAGCCTCCCTAAGTGCTGGGATTACAGGCTTGTGCCACCACACCAGGCTTTGGGCGGGTTCTTGATTTATGCTGGTGAATAGAATTTCAGGACACATCGAAAGCCAGGCACAACCACAGATTTAATAAAGGACAGCAAAGCAAAAGTATATACTTGTGTCTTCCCAGAGGAAGAATACAAGTGTTTCTTGCCTCTCAAAGAAGAAAAGATGAGGGACACACTCAGGTTAAGCTTGGGGCTGGGGGTTTTCCTGGGAAGAAAAGTGCAAGTTCTAGGCAAGCTTTTGTGACAATCTAATCCCATGTCAATCATTTGATATTTAAGTTCAGAATATTTCTTCTTGGTCAAATGGTCTAACCATTAATCAGTTACGTGCACATTGTGTAGATATTTGAACCTGTTGACATTTAAATTGATTATCTTTTGTTCTTATTGATCTAGTGTAAGCATATGATGGAGGTTTTGTCCATCTAACTAAAGAGATAAGCATGGCTGGTTATGCTCACAGATCCCGCCATCTAGTAAACAGTCTAATTTTCTCTCTCCCTGTGTACCCACCTATGTCAATATCATCAGTTTGAGCCACAGTTTGAGACCTGACATTCAATATGGAAAGGAAAACTGATTGGTAATACAATTAATGGTATTCCTAAAATAAAAGCAAATCAATTTCTCAAGATAAACAAGGCTATTGCTTATAAACTAGCATTGGAAAAGAAATATTGAGGTACTTCCTAAAGAATGT
Organism: Geosciurus inauris; assembly: GCA_004024805.1. Taxonomy (NCBI): domain Eukaryota; kingdom Metazoa; phylum Chordata; class Mammalia; order Rodentia; family Sciuridae; genus Geosciurus; species Geosciurus inauris. Next base: position 43,273 of record PVHX01013543.1, on the reverse strand, counting down.
GAAATATAGGAACATGAGTTCTGCAGGAACAAACACACCGAACAACCCGGGCCATCACAACAAATACAGTTCAGGAACACCAGCTCAGTGGGGTCCAAAACAATGGATTCTGAAAGTGCATATTTTAGCTTTTAAGAGATTTAATCTAGTAAAAAGTTTCATTTACTTATTCAATTAACAGATTTTGTGGGATACCTCCTTCTCATGCTAAACACCATGAGAAGACATAAAGGAATGGATAAACTGTGCATTTTTTCTGAAATTATCCATAGATATTATTTCCCTTAATTGAACTTTTAATAAATATTTAAGCAACAAAGAATTCAAGAGTGTACTCATTGGCAAATTTGTCTGTTGCTGATTAAGGAAACAATTACACGGTCCCTTCAGGGAAGAGCTAGGGTTAGAATGGATAATTTGTGAAAAGTAAAGAACTTTAGAGATATTCTCCTAAAGCTATCCTATTTCCCCATGGAGGTAAGTTAGGGAATTTCCATAGGCTGAATCAAGATCCTTCTTAAAATAGATTGTCAAAATGCCCCTAATTTCAGTGTCAGATGAATTGGCAATAATTTTAGTTAACAAAACATTATTAAGCAGTGTATCTGAATGATCTGAATGCCTGTCTTAATATAATAGATTCCTGCAAAACATCTGAGGACATCCAGGCTTGAACTCCTTTCAGGTAAAGCCATCAAGAAGAACTGTGCCAAGTGTGCATTGAGGTCAGTGAACGAGGTGACATAATACACTGATTGTTAACAATAGTGTAAGGGTTGAGAGTGAGCAAACAAAAATAATTCTGAAGGCGTCATTCATTTATTGTGTATGGGGGTATAATAATTAATACAACTGTTTCAGTTAGCTTTTTTTGCTGCTGTGACTAAAAGACCATCAACAGCAATTTTAGAGGAGGAAGAGTTTATTTTGGGGCTCGCAGTTTCAGAGGTCTTAGTCCACAGAAGGCTGGCTCCATTCTTTGGGGCTTGAGGTGAGGCAGAACTTCATGGTGAAAGAATGTGGTGGAGGAAAACAGTTCAAGGCATCACACCAGGAAGCAGAGAGAGAGGGAGCACGCTAAACTCACCACACAAAATAAAGATCCCAAAGTAGGCCCCCCATGACCCACCTGCTCCAGCCACACCCTACCTGCCTTCAGTTACCACTCGGTTAATCCCTATTAATCAGAGGATTCATTCATTGATTGAGTTAAGGCTCTCACAACCCATTTCACCTCTGAATGTTCTTGCATTGCCTCACACGTGAGTTTTGGGGGACATCTTACATCCAAACCATAACAATAACCAGTCTTCTATTAAAGGTACCATACTATGATTTTTTCATGCATATCTATATAATAGTACTTGCCAGAAATCCATGGTAACTGTGGAATATATAGTTACTTTTTGGTCAGCCTGTATCCAGAAGGTCCTGCTGGATCAGGTAGCCACAAAAGAACTATCCCAGAGAAATAACTCCCTGTGTTGCTAGAGTTAAGTAGAGTTCATTCATCAAAATGAGGCTGAAGAGCAGTGCCTGAACAACAAAATGAGTATCGTTTATTTTAATCAGGGATTATTCCTGTCATTATTATTGTTATTTTACTGTCACTAGTCAATAGGTTAAGCTGGCCTATGGAACCACTCTGTCATTCCTGTAAGGATGCATCCCCTGCTGTGGTAAGAGAGCAAGCATTTAAATAATACATCCGTTGTGCTGATTTACTAATTGCCTTTAGGAATGGAAATTAATTTATCATTTCTTATCCACTCTTTTGTCTGCAGTAGTTTTATGATAGTCTCTGAATTCCACTTTGGAAGTCTGTTATTTATGTTGAAATCATTAGATTTACTTCAATGTTTATATCAGCTCAAATCACAATAGCCAAGCTATGGAACCAACCTAGGTGCCTTATAACAGATGAATGGATAAAGAAAATGTGATATATATACACAATGGAATATTACTCAGCCATAAGGAAGAATGAAATTATGGCATTTGCCAGTAAATGGATGGAACTGGAGAATATCATGCTAAGTGAAATAATCCAGTCCCAAAAAAACAAAGGCAGAATGTAATCTCTGATATGTGGATACTAACCCACAACAAGAAAGGAGAAGATTGGAAGTTCACTGGACTAGACAAAGGGGAGTGAATGGAAGGGAGGGGGATGGTAATAGGAAAGATAGTAGAATGATTCAGACATATCTTTACTTCCTCATATATAAATACACAACCAATGTAAATCCACATCATGTACAACCACAATAATGGGATCCTAATTGGAACAAGTTATACTCATTTTACGTATGTATAATATTTCAAAATATACTCTACTGTCATGTAAATAAATAGTAAAAAGAGAGAAAAAGGAAATCATTGGGCTTGGTTCATTGCATGCTTACTAAATCAAAAGATGACAATATCAGAAATAATGCCAAGGGCTGGGGTTGTGGCGCAGTGGTAGTGTGCTCACCTAGCATGCGTGAGGCACTGGGTTCGATCCTCAGCACCACATAAAAATAAAATAAAGATATTCTGTCCACCTACAACTAAAAAATAAATGTTAAAAAAAAAAAAGAAATAATGCCAAAATTCTTAACTTGTTTCTGCCCTTTCTGGATTTTGTCATTGCTTAGCCATATGAAGGAGAACATAGCTGTAAACCAGTTCTATCTAATGCTTGTCTGCTCCTCAGAAAGGAATGGTCATCTGGCATATAGTAGTCACTCACTAAATGTCTATCCAATGGACTATGCTGAATGGATGACACTCCAATAGGAAGGTTTTCTTCTGGTAAATAGACCACATTACAGTCCTTGATGAAGAAAAAGTAAGTCCATAAAGGTGATTTTTTTTTTTTGGTACCAGGAAATGAACCCAGGGGTGCTGAAACACTGAGCCACATCCTTAGCCCTTTTTTTATGCATATATTTATTTTGAGACAGGTTCTCACTAAGTTGCCTAGGGCCTCGTTATGTTGCTGAGGCTGGGCTTGAGCTCATGATCCTTCTGCCTCAGCCTCCTGAGCTGCTGGGATTACAGGTGTGTGCCACCAAGCCCAATTCATAAAGGTGATTTTGACTTCACATTGAGAGTCCCCAGGGATGTGTCAACAAAAATCAATTAATCAGAGTTCTGCAAAGTGTTGTTTGTTCAGTTAGGGATGATTCAAATAAAAATTTCCAGTGAAAACCTGGCTATCCAGAAACACCTGGAAATTAACTATTCTAACACACCTAGTAATGTAGGTAACTAAGGGTTACTTTTTTTTTTTTAGCTCAAAATTGGCTGCATTGTATTTCTTGTTTTGTTTTAACCATTTTAGATAAAAATTTTAATAAATACACATGCTTCATATTTTCTCAAACAGAATTTATTAATTATGCCACTTTTTTTTTTTTTTTTTTTTTACATTCTGAAGAATGTTGTTATAAACATCTACTTACAGCCTGGCTCTCAGGACTGATAGAAATGTGTAGTCATAAGATAGATGTGGGGTTTTGTTTGTTTCTTTTAGTTTTTTCTATTTGAATTTTCCTATGTTTTCCTCTAGACACTCATGCAATTATGTGCTTATTCCAATCCTATTATCATATATCAGTTTGCAGGCTCAACTACGGTAGATTAAGATATTAGGATATGACATTCAAAGGCACCATGTGTAAAACTAAAGAATTTAGGTTTTAAATGGTTTGGATGGCACTCTCTGTTTTAAAAAAAAAAGTTTTGTTTCTGAGCATTCCATATTTTAACTGTTCTTTGAATATCTTCTTGGTTTCTAGAATATTGGTTGTTTTCCTCATTAGGTCAGTTTTAAAATTCTGCAGAGATTAAGTATAAATGTATTTAGTTAAATAATTTGTTAAACAATAAACATATATTTCACGAGTTCCTGCTTTTTTTCTCAGTGTTGAGTAGAAATTATATATGTGTCGGGGAAAATACTTTCCTCCCATTTCAATGTGTTGGGGGAAATATTTCCCTCTAATTTCAAAGGACAAGGAGTATGTTAATTTTTGTGATAGTCTGAGTTCCTTGAAATGGTGGTGATAAGATGAAGAATTTGACTAAATAACAATTTAAGATCATTTCATAAAGTGTTATAAAACATATAAAACAACCTATGAAAGCATTTATCATAATAGGTGATGATTATGTATTTATTATTTACTTAATGTCCATCTTTCCCACTATCCTATGTATTTGGTATAGACAGGAACAATGTCAGTTTTAATTATTTTTAGTGTCTGTTAACAGAGTTCAGCACACAGTAGGTGCTCAATGAAATTTTTAAAACTATCCAACCAAAGCATATAATTGACAAGGAAGCTCTATTTCCTTATGATGACTCATAAGACTGCTTCCTGCCTGCATGTGATTTGAGACAAATCACTTACTGTCTCAGAACTCCAGTGACCACATGTGACAAATGAGATAAGAATAATCTATCAAGAAAGTTACTGCAAAGGTTATTCAAATACTATACTGAGTGTTTATTAAACTATAAGGTGTTATAAAAATATTATTTTATCCTAAATTGTAATAATTGAAAGATAAAAATTTCAAGAATGAACAATATTAGACTACAGCTTCTGCTGCTTGACTTAAAGAACTAACAGCCATGACCTCAATGGCTGCTAATATCTCCCAAAGTCAGATCATGAGACGTTATGTTCCTCCTGGCTCAACTGTATCTGCAGAGTATTCTTGCTGAAAAAAACTGAACTTAATTTTTACCATATCTCTAGATCTAACTCCCAAGTTGCAGGAAATGTGGGTGTGATGGACAATGAGTGAGCTCTGGGTTAAGGGAAAGCATATTAGACAAATAATCCGGGTTCTTTAATGAACAGACTTCAAAGGAAATAAAAGAGAGAGTTGGAAGAGGAGGAGCCCCGGGGTTTAGAGAAACTTTGGAGCCACATCAACCAACGGGAATGTGTGGCATCCAACTTGGTTCCTTCAACAAACACATTTTTAGGAATTAAAAAAAGGAAGGGAGAACCTAGCCTTCGTCAAAAGTAAAAACTTTTACTCCTCCAAAGTCATTGTTAAGAAAATGAAAAGACCAGCCATAGACTGGAAATAAATATTTTCAAAGCATATATAATAAAGGACTTGTAGCAAGAACATACAAAAAGCTCTCAAAACTCCATATGAAATAAACAAACTGATCTTTTTCCAAAGTGGGCAAGCAAATTGAGCAAACCCTTCACCAACGAAGGAGACAGCAAATGAGCATATGAAAGGATGCTCGACATCATTACTCCGTAGAGAAATGCAAATTACAACCACAAAGTACATATCCATTACAATGATTAAAGTTAAAGGGGAAAAAAACTGACACTATCAAATACTGGTGATGCAGAATAGTGCAACTCTCATATTTTGCTGGTGAGAATATAAAATGGTATTTTTTTAAATGTTATTGTAGCTACTTTTTATGAAACTAAACATGCATTCCCTGTATGACCCAGAAATCAAATTCTCAGGTATTTCCCTAATTAAAAACACATATGCATATGTGCATACAAAAAAATCTCTACATGAAGTTTTAGAAAGGCAATTAGACCTAATTGACCCAAACATAAAAATATCCAAAAATCTTTCAACAGGTAGATGATAAGTGAAACTGTGGTATACCCACACAATGGAATAGTACTTAGCAATAAAAAATGGAGAAATTGCTGGGTGCCATGGCTTATGACTGTAATCCCTGCAACACAGGACGCTGAGAGTTTACTCAGGAGGTGAGAGGATTGCAAGTTCAAGGCTTGCCTGGGCAAGTTAGTGAGACCTTGTCTCAAAATAAAAAATAAAAATGAGGAGGGACTGGGGATATAGCTCAATTGATAGAGTGCTTGCCTTGTATGCACAAGGCCCTGGGTTCAATCCACAGCACCACTAAATAAATAAATAAATAAATAAATAAATAAATAAATAGATAGATAGATAAAAATGGGGAGATGTAGCTCAGTGGTAAAGCACTCTGGGTTCAATCCCTAGTAACTAAAATAAAATAGGGCTGGGGTTGTAGCTCAGTGGTAGGGCACTTGCCTTACCTGTGAGGCACAGGGGTTCAATCCTCAGCAACACATAAAAATAAACAAAATAAAGATATTACGCTCATCTACAACTAAAAATATTTTTAAAAAATAAAATAAAAAGAAAGAAAAAGAAAAGAAAAGGAAGAATGATCAAGTTGCTAATACAGAGATCAACATGGATTAATCTCATAGGCATTTTGCTAAATGAAAGAAACCATATTCAACTGGCTATAGGGTAGATTTCATTCACATGACATTTGGAAAAAGACAAACCAAAAAAGACAAAACCCAAAAGCCAGTTTAATGGTTGTTAGGGCCTGAGGGTGGAAAGAGGGGTCCACAAAGAAAGGGCACAAAGAAAGATTTTGGCATGACTATGATGGACATATTCTATATCTTGGTTGTGATAGTGATTATAAGACTGTGTTGGTTGAAACCTAGAACTCAAAAGAATGGATGGTGCACTTTGTAAATTACAGCTCCATTTCAAAAACAGAAATTTAGGACACATATCGACCAATTACAATGTGACAATTTAATTTTGTTTCTGATTTTTTAAAATTTTTAGTTGTAGATGGACACAATACCTTTATTTTATTTATTCATGTGTGGTGCTGAAGATCGAAGCAGTGCCTCACATGTGCTAGGCAAGTGCTTTACCACTGACCTACAACTCCAGCCCTTGTTTCTGATTTTTAAAAAAGCTTTCAAAAAATTCATAAGACAATTGGGAGTATATGAACACTTGCTTGATGTTTTGTGATAATGAGTTATTATTTTTAAGGAGTTGTGATAATAATATTATGGATCTATTTACATGTATCTATGCCTTTTAGAGCTACATAGGAAAATGATGGGATTGGAGTCTACGTAGTATAGGGGGCTACACCAAGGGACAGGGATGAATTCAGGTTGCCTGTTAGGTTGTAAGAGCTAGAGCTATGTAGTGAGTACAGGAAGGGTTAGCACACTAGTCTCTCCACTCTTATGTGTGATTTGAAATTTTCTTTAATGAAACATTTTTTTAAATGTGCCATGATTTTATAAAAATGGAACTCCTTAATTCTATGAAAAGGGAAAAATACAGAAAATAATAATCTATCAGAGGATCCAAGGCAAATATGGAAAATAACTGTATAAAAGCTGTTTTTTCTGCTCCAGGAGGATTCACGGCCCAACCGCTAACATCTTTTTTTTTTTATTAATAATTTTTTTTAATTGTCAATGGACCTTTATTTTATTTATTTATATGTGGTGCTGAGAATCGAACTCAGTGCCTCATGCATGCTAGGCAAGAGCTCTACCACCTGAGCCATACCCCAGTCCCCCCAACTTCTAACATCTTGGCTGGAAATTCATCATGGCTGGTGTCAGCTCATACTTCTAGACACCTGCTCCACCACTACGCTGGTCCTAGCCTGAAATGATGGCATTGGGTCTTGAGTTCCTGAGCCCTTATTAACATGTCTTCACCAGAAAGTCTTCTACTAGCCTGAAACAGTGAACTTTGGTACAAACCATACATCTCTGTAAATTGCTATCATTCCTTGCTGTTATTAATGTTCACTGCCTTCTGGTTTTAGATATTCCCATTTTGTCTTTAGTAAGACAATAGCACTTGCATGAGTTTTATTTCGTGTAGTCTTGCTTCAGATTCTTTTTTTTTTTTTTGGTACTGGGGATTAAACTCAGGGGCACTTGACCACTGAGCCACATCCCCAACCCTATTTTGTGTTTTATGTGGAGACAGGGTCTCACTGAGTTGCTTAGCGCCTCGCCGTTGCTGAGGCTGGCTTTGAACTCGCAATTCTCCTGTCTCAGCCTCCCTAAGTGCTGGGATTACAGGCTTGAGCCACCGCGCCCGGCTTGCTTCAGATTCTTGAAACTACAAATATATTCAGAGAGGAAGATAATAGGCTTATATGTAAGATCTTATTACAGAGTACTTAATAATTGTATGCTGGAACTTTTCTTACAGGAGTCACTTATGAATTAAAAAAAAAAAAAAATCATTCTCCAAGTGACTTGGGTCTTCGTCTTTGAACATGTCTCTGTTCTGCATTCCCAAGACAGGAAAAATAACAGGTTGAGCCTCGGAGCCAGGGCTGGAAGGCAGAGGATCAGGGCTAACACAGTGGACCAGGGCCAGGCTGGCTCCGGCCGGAGAAGGAGCCAAGTCAAAAAGAGCTGGGACAGGAGCACAGGTCACACAGCCAGAGGCAACACAGGTTGGGGGAGGTCAAAGAAGAGCATGGCCTTTTGAGTCCACAGGACAGGAAGTCTTGGCCCACTGTCCCCTGTGCATTCTTAAAGTGGTTGTATTTCAGGGCTGACTCCAACTGCATTGTTTTGTTTTTTTGTTTTCTTGTTGTTTGTTTGTTCTTTTAAATCCCCCAGTATTTCTGAATCACAGTAAATTCCTTAGCTTTTGTCTCTTCAGCAGCACATTCTGTAGTCTGATGTTGATCATTAATACCAAAATCAAGTGTTAATGAGTATTGATCTGAGAAAATTGCCAAAACAATATCAGTAAACCACTTGGACTGACTGACTTCTGTAGGGGAGAGGTAAAAGTTTTTAAAAGCTTAAATGACTTTTTTTTCCAAATACAATCTCAAAAGCTTTTCTTCCTGTGTTAGAAAACAATAAGTGATGTTTCTCATGGTTTTTGGTAGAATCCTATGATAGCATGGTTTGTTATTTAAGTGAATTTGTGTATTAAATGAAATAAAGTCTTTGCTCCCTAAGTCACAAATACAGCAAAATGCTATCAGCACAGAGATGACTTTGGAGATGCCCTTCCATCTATCTTGCTAATCCACTACCCTGAGCACTGTGGTAAACATGTGAAGAAAGGGTCTTGTTTGTTTATTTCCCCTTCCAGGATCTCCTTGTCCCCACTGTCATCATAGGTGACATTCTCCGTGACCTTGGCCTACACATCCCAGATGCTGATAGGACAGGTTCAGGATCTACTTGCTAATCTTTTCATACACTTTCCTCTCCTCCCCACACACAGAGAAACAATTGTAAATTATTTCAGTGCCACCCTGAGAAGGTATGATTTTCCTAACGTGCAGAGAAGCTTGATCATTATTTATTTAACAGCTTCCATATTAAGTGTAACAACAATGCAGATGTAGGCTGTACAAATATTTGTAGATTATGAGTATGAGCTATGCAAGTCCAGAAGGAAAACAGTTTACCCTCTGAAGAAGGCGGCCTTGGCCATACACCACTTGGCCCTTTTTAATGTATGGTGCTGCTGCATCCAAGTGGATGCCTACCTGTCTGCTGCCAATGATTAACACCGTGGCCCTAGAGAGGCATGTGGTGTCTGTGTTTATAAAATGATGGGGTTAATAATCTCTAAGGTCCAACTTAATTTGTTAGAACTCAGGTCTTCCTGAAAGAGGGCAAACGGAGAATCCGGAAATTCCAGCTCTACTGCTAGTTCTGCTGGAGACCTTGAGTATCTCACTTTGTTCCTGTTTCTCCAAACGCTAAGTAGGGAGTAACTCATGAGAATAATAGTGAAGTTACAATAATTGGTTACAAACAGTATGAAATAATTTTAAATGCGTTATACCAATGTTAAGGGGCCCTTCAATTAGCTTGCTTTGGCTGTACTTATTAGGATGGATTCACATGACTTTGGGGGGTGGGGAGGAACTTGCCTCTGTTCAAGAAAAGAGCAAAGCAAGCAAAAGATGATGTCTAAGCCAGGACCTCAAGGGCAGAAGCAAGAGCAGAGAGTGGAAAGTAGGAAAATTGTTCCTGATCTGGTATGTGGCTCAGTTACAGCCCTTCTGCCTCTGGGTCTCTGCTTCTACTAAATAAACAACAACAACAACAAAAACAACAACAAAATGTGCAGCAGAGATAAGAAGTTGTGGATATTCTCAGCCTTGCTTCAGCCTCAGGGCCCCAAGATTTTAATAAAGAGGACTTTCTGGAGGAGATCTCCCTGCAGCTGGTTCCTTTACTGCCCACCCCATCCCTGATCCAAAGACACATACCTTTTCAGACATCTTTGATCATCTCATCTTATGCCAAATCAGGGTCTTCTGAATCATAAGCTTCCACAGCAATTAGATCAGAAACAGTAATTGATGCTAAAAACAACTTGAAATAATTGAATGTACTTTGCACTCAGGCCAGCCCTGCTAGGTTTTATGTGTCTTCTATTTCTTTCAGAAGTCTTTTCTCCCCTATTTCACAAATGCTTATGTTCTTTTACAAATATTACAAGCATTTAACCAACCGTGGGAAGAAGGTGAAGTTATCCTACCATGGAAGCATTAGTTCATTCTATTTTTCAACGAATATAATTGTGTGACCTCATTAAGGAAGGGAAGAAATAGAAGCACACGTTGTTTATACTCTTTTTCATAAGATCTACTAGGCGGGCAGAATTAGGGTGTGACCACCTCACTCAACTCTGGCTGTCTAAGAGTGGCTCAGGGACAGATTAAGCACCCAGAGAAGATGACAGTGCATTTGGGTTGTAGTGAATAAGCTTTAATGACTCCTGTGGGCTTGCTTTAACTCTTTCCATTTCAGGGAGGAAATGAAATTAGATGTCTGATAGGCGAACTGCAAACCAATTTAGTGCTAATCTAGTTTTTGTCTGAGTGTGTTTGTTTTCAATATCTTGTTGGTAAATCATATTATGTGGGAGTAAGAGGTCCTAGACGCTGGTCCTGTCTTAGAAATGGATTTTATTGTCTTTCCTATTTGCAAAGTGAGGTAATATGAAAAGCCATAATGCCTTGGAGAACATAAAATGCCTGCGAAGCCAAAACCAGGACTTTAGTAGGAAAGGCTACTAAAGACAAATGCTTCAGTTTTCCTTTTGTGCCCAGAAACTCAATGAAATGTCTACACAGAGAAAAAGTTGTCCCAGGGTGTAAAGGTAAGTTGAGGATGGTGATGTAGGTTTGATTATATCACATCTTAATGTACAAGTCATTAAAAAAAGAGAGAGAGAGAGAACAGATACCGAGTTAGGATTGTCAGGTGGAGAACAGATTCTCAGTCAAGTCCGTACTTATTAGAAACAGGAATTAAACATTCAGAACTAGACTTTGGGAGTCTCCATTTTCCTCTTCAACTTTCACCATCCTGAAGCCCTGGAACTTCCCATTCCCATGCTTCAGATCCTTTTCTGCTGCCACCTGTCCAAATCCTTCTATAATACTGCCCTTTCCAGGGTCATCTGTCTTTTAGTGGGTGATTCCAGAAGGCCTCATAACTACCAAAGGAACAAATTGATAACTCTGTGGCCCACCAAGAAGACTTGACTTCCACACCAGTGGGCAGACCCCAGACTTCCCAACCTCAAGGAGGAGGACAAGGAGATGAATATCTACCCCAAATCTTTGTTTTTCTTTTTGTTTTGACTTTCAGGGGAAAGTCAGTCCAGAGAGGAATGAGGGGGCCATTTGCCAGATGCTAGCTTCAGTTTATAGGCTGATCAGAATGGAAACCTTGTTCACCTTCTCCCTTTTGCAAGGAGCAAACTACAAAGGCTCTTATTTCCTTTCTAGGTCTTACTAATATTTCCTCCACACTCTGGAAGACATCTAATATTTTTTAATGAGAAAACTCCCCTGAGTCTTTATTTTTACTTTCAAGTCTTCTGTGATGATCGTTTTTACTGCAATGACTTGACCTATAGTGAGTGCTCATTAATATCAACCCATAATTATTGCTTTGCTTACACGTATTTCTTTTGTCCAGCCATCACCTCTACTCTGAATACATTCTGAATCATTTGTATAACTAAAAAGCAATGGATGTAATCCTGGTTAATTTATTGCTTCAGAAAATATTCGAGTTTAGAAAGACAAATTAGCTTGCCATCTTTGATATTTTAGTGGTGTGGAAAATAATCCATTGATCCTGAGAATAAGTTTGCCTCTGATCCCCGAAATGTACCACAGTAGCTGTAGGCACATGAGTTTCTAGACTAATGACACTATGAATCCTCTTTCTTTTATTGTCAAAGTATAAGGTCAGGGAAGAGAAAGATCTGTGAAAGAACGTTTCTGTCCCAAAGTGTGAAGCAAAAACAATTTATAGTTATTGGCACAACACAGGTGCCATTTAGCCAATATTTACTTAATATCAGCTATGTTATACGAGGTTCTTGGGATCCAGGAGCAAAGCAGATAGACAACAGACACTATCTCTTGATCTGTTGGGTTACCAGGCTTGTACTGCAGGGATCAACCTGGGCTTCAGCTGCCAATCATAACAGGAGGACTCACTACCCCTCAGAGGCTCACTATACAGGCTGATTCAGTTGTTTCTGGTTTTTTCCCAGAAACTATGTCAAATGTGTTCAAAAATAAGGCTCCTGATGATCTTGTGCTCTGATTTCTTCTTCATCTCTCAGTCTATCAAGGAGGCTATGCACTGCCCCTGAGGAGGACAGGGCTCCCCAGCTACTAAAGGTGCTCTGCAGCTCTATCAGCTTCTGCAGCAAAGTCGCCCCACATGTGCATGAATGGGAAAGAACTCTTCTCTGTCCCAAATGATGTCACAGTTTGTCACTGGGTCTTGACACAGCATCAGAATATCCTTCTTAGTGCCTGTCTACTATCCTTGCTTGCTAAGATGTCTGACTGCATCTCACCATCTGGCTGAGAAACAGACACCTAGACTATGGAGGGCTCACATGTGCCAGGTACTGTTCTAAGCACCTTCTAGTTATTAACTCAGTTTAACCTCAAAAGGGCACAAGTTGGAGAGTCTTTTCTATTTAGAGATGAAGAAAGGTAAGACATAGTGTATTAGTTATCTATTTTTATGTAACAAATGACCACAAATTGAATGGTTTACAACATGAACCCTTTCTATGTTGTTTATAGTAGAGCAAGGCAGAGCTTAGTGGAGGCCTCTGGTTTAAGGTCTCCAGAGGCTGTAATTCAAGGTATTAGCCAGTGCTATGGTCTCATCTGGAGATTCAACCAGGAAGAAATGGGCTCATTGGCAGCATTTGGTTCCTTGGGGACAGTGAATTGAGGGTTTTGATTCTCAGCTGGCTGATGCCCAGGAGATGCTCTTAGTTCCATGCCACACAGGACTTCCCAATATGGCAGCTTGTTTGATAACAGCTAGCAAGGGGGGAGAATTGCTAGCAAGACAAAAGTCATACTCTTTTGAAATCATGGGCGTGATAGCCAACACCTTTGACATTTTCTATTGGTTAGAAGCAAGTTACAGCTCTTGCCCATGTTCAAGGAAAGACCATTACACAAATGCATTCATCCCAGGAGATATGGGTCATTAGGACCCCTTAGAGTCCTTCTGCCCCACATAGAGAAGGTTATGTATCCAGGAATTGTGAGCTAATCAACTGCTAAGCCAGCATTTCAGCATAGGAACTCTACCTCCAGAGGAAAGTGAGATTCAAATGATTTGAAAACCAAGCTGTCCCTAGAAATAAGTGTGAACTTCTAGTTTACCATCTTTTGGATGAATCACTAAAACAAGGGATGCTGAAGATTCAGGCTCTGTGCGTGTGTGTGTCTGTGCGTGTGTGTGTCTGTGCGCGCGCGCATGTGTGCGTGTGTTGATTGATTTCTTTCCCTACACAGGGATTTAGAATTTTAAAAAACAGCATATGGTTTTCATGTAATTATCTGGATTTCCAGGAGCTTTAAGAAGAAAATAATAAAAAATATGGTGCTGCTATTCCCTCTGTTTTCATGTGGCAACAGCTGGTGACTAGAATGAAGTAACAGCTTAGTAACAATGTGCTTGTCAGCTGCCAGCAGCTCCCTTGGAGCACGGCGTTCGCTGGAGGCATTTGACTTTGCTGCCACCATAAATGAAAGTCCAATAGGCTGAGAATTGAATAGTGAGACCATTCATGGGGCAAATTAAAAGTGGTTTCACCTACATATTTCATATATGTTAAATTTCTTTGCATAATGAGAAATTTACATAGAGAAACTAAGTGTTACTCCACCCCCAAATTTCTATTAGCTTAAAATTTACATATATATTTGTAGACTGCTGATTAAGAGGATAGTTTTATTATCCCCACCTGAAAGAAGCCTAGCTGCCTATCTGCTTATCCACAAACTAGTACCAAATAGTGCTAACTATCAGAAATGTAAATGTCACACCTTGGTGGCACAGCCTTTGGGGGAATAGAATTATCCAGTTCCTTCATTTGTTGAATGAACACATACTCTGTATGCAGGGCACTTTATTAATAAGTTTAATTGTAATAACTCAAATTTTGGAACACTAAAATGCACATGATCGATAATTTCAACAATATCCTTTAGCAAGTCTGTGGTGTATAGGGACAAAACCAGGGTCTTCTACTTTTCTAACACTCCAGGCTGCCTTAGTTCAAATTCCTTTATTATGTATATAAAACTGCAATATAGATTTGGGGTTGAAGACATCATTAGGAGGCTGCTTCTCAATTACCATGTAATCATATGTTATTTGTCATATTATTCATACTTCAAATGAACTTATATAGGAAATATAATTGTAGCTATTAGATTCTAGATTCTGCCCATTAGGTGATGCAGACTGGCTCTTTCTTTCTTGTAATTCTGTAGGAGCATGACATAAAAGAGGAATGGTATTTCCCACCACAGCCCCAGCTGGTAATTCCAATTGTCCCATGATTTCACAGCTGCACATCTGCCCCCAGCCACTCACACTTGTCCCTGGCCAATGATGCTTTCCTTAATTAGCATATGACTTAAACTTCAGGCCTGACATATCTGTTGCTTTGGCCCCTGGACTACCTAAGTACAGCCTGATCTAATCTGGAAAGAAAACCTACTCGAACATAGATGCCATTTGCCCTGACATTGAACAAAGGGAAGAGCAATTTATATGGTGGCTGAATTCATTTTCTTTATCAAGTGAATTTATTTTCTCTGACAATTGCTCTTACAGTCTAGTCTTGTGTCTGGGCTTTCCATTTGTGGTGTTATTTTTATTTTTATGGTTCTAATACCTTCCCCAACTTGAGAATGACCTCTACAAAAAGCCACTAGGATACACACCTGCAGAAGCCCATGAGACTACCTGTAGGGTGTGGCTTGAAAAGCCTGAAAAGCCCTCCTCTTCAAGGGAGTCCGTAGATTAAACCTAACACTAACCTCCCCCCCCCTTCACATTGCCAAAGGCCCAGTCACTTCTCTAGGTGGCTAAGCCACACAGATGATAGCTTTTCTCTAGAAGTCTATACCAAAATCCATGCATACAAGAGAGGAGGCATGTTCAAATAAACTTGTGATTCCTAGCATTCTCATTAGCCACCACTTAATTTTTAAATAATTTCTATTTAAAAAGGTACCAATAAAAGGTTCTCTAAGGGCTGGGGTTGTGGCTCAGTGGTTGAGCACTTGCCTTGTATGTGTAAGGCACTGGGTTCAATCCTCAGCACCATATAAAATAAATAAAGATATTGTGTTCATCTACAACTAAAAAAATATTTTTTTAAAAAAAAAGGTTCTCTAAGAAGTTGGGACATAGCATAAAACATGAAACTGGGGATAGGATGAAAGTAAACATTTTTTTCAAAACATACATTAAGCAACTACTATGTAGTATAGTAGATACTCATGCAACATATAAAAGCAACACGATGTAACAGTGGCCACACCTAACTGATTAAGATGATAACTGCTAAATAATCTTTCTTTAGATGTATAAAAATCAGAACATCTGAGGACCCTCAGATAACATCAGAATGCATAACACCCCTCCTTATTATAGTGCTGTCCATCCATCAACACAAAGCATGTAAATTGCTGTGAGGTTTAACTTGCATGAAGTGGTATTTTTGTCTAAAGAATTTTTAGGAACTAGAGCTAGGAGGAAAAGGTTGAATGCAATGTTTCAAATGGGGGCAGGGGGTGAGACTTGCAGCCTGCATGATGAAGACTCCACTAAGCACATAGCCTTTCTACCTATTGTGCCACTATACCTCCTTTATATCCCTATAAAAACCTGTGTACCCCAAGCTATTATTTTCTTGGGGAGACAATAGCTCCAGCCATCTTCTCAGTGTGCCACTCTTGTATAAGTCTGATTTTCTTTCTACCAACTCTTGTCTCCTGAATATTGGCTTTTGAGTGGTGAGCAGATGGACTTGGGTTCTAGAGCAAGGAATCCGCTTCCATGGGTTAGGAGATCATGCATGTGCTGACACTGATTTTTAAAACAGGTAATAGTACCCTTTGTTGCATGTGAAGTGCTGAAAACGTGTAAGCTATAGAAGCTTTTTGTGGAGAACATGGGATGAGAGCTGAATAGTTAAGAGGGAGGAACTTCAGGTCTTTTATTATGAGCTCGGGTGGCCTGTGCAGAGTGTTTGATAGAGAAAGGACATTAATCAGGATATGCTGAAAGATTCACTTTGAACAGTTGAGGACAGGATTTGAAATTTTAAACAATGGGCACTAGATAGCTATTGCAGATGTCTAAATGGAGAAATACCAAGATGAAATGGGTGTCTTAAAAATTATGTTGATAGTAGGTTTGAGGTAGGAAACATTAGAGGAGGAAGGATTGGTTAGGCAACAGCAGAAATTCAACTTTACCTAGGATAGGAACTAGGGATGAATGTGAAAGGTGAGAAGAAAGGAGGGATTTAAAAAAAAAATTCCTGGACATAGAAAAGCATTAAGATAGAAGGGCAAAGAAGATTGTGGTGTTTCCAGCCTGAATGACTCAGCCTGAGGTGGAAGAGGGTGACGTCGTGTCAGAGAGATGATGTAGTAAAGGGTAACATTCCAAATTTCAATTACAAAATCATAGGATTTTAAATGAAATGGAAAAGGACTTAGACACCCTACACTCTATTCAGCCCCTTTATTTTATAGGAGGGTAAGTGAAGGAAAGGAAGGGTGTGTGACTCAATCAGGGCAGTGAGTAGAGGATTGAGCAAAAGAATAGCAGAACCCACAGTCTTCTCCCACCAGTCACTTGCCTGCTTCACCAGCCTTACCATCTAGCTGTCTGGACAATAGCTCTCAAAGTGAATTAAGGACCAGGGCCTATCTGCAGACATATCAGACCCTAAATAAATAAATAATAGAATAAAACGCCCCCTCCAAGATTGAATTTTTTAAATCTGAATTTATTCGAAGAACTGACTTTTACTTTGTCCTAACTCAACTTGTTACTGACCTTGTGTTCTTGGATCCAGAGTTACAGAAATGAACAGTGAACTCAGGAAGAATTTAAACACAGGCAAGACTTTATTAAAGGCTTCTGCTTGAGCCAGAAGGGGAGACAGCACTTGGGGGAAAGAGACCCCAGGCTAGCTCTAATAAAGAAAAGGGTAGCAGGGCTGGGTTATGCCTGAGGTAGAAGGCAGATAGACAGAGATCCTAGATAGACTAAAGCAAAGAACAGAAGAGAACAGCCTTCATGGCATCTAGGGGGAAGCAGGAATGTGGTCTCTTGGTGTCTCCACATATAGAGATGACACTTCAGTCACACCTTCCTCTTCCTTACCATGCTTCTTGTCTCATTACCATCTTAAGCCTCCACCTCCAGGTGTGTGTTGTACTACGCTAATAAGGCAAAGGTAACTGTGGGTTACTTTAGTGACTATTAGAGTCCTCACCACTTGGAGTTGCCCTTATCATCTGGGAAATTCTCTAATATTACTTTCAGAGTTGGCATCGCTGTGACCACATAATCTCAGAAGGCTTAACTGACTTTCCTAGCCTCCTATCACCTGGATGGTATCTTATTCCCACAGCCTTGACGACTAGTTCACTGTTTAACTATGAATTTTCTAGTGTGGCTGTTAATCCCATGTGACTGAAATCTAGCTTGTCTGTCTTATTTTCCTGAAAGGTATTCATCCCTTAGTTCTAAGGGGATTTATGTTTCACTGGGATCCCTGATGGTGTCTTTTTTGTTGTTATTGGTTTTTAATTTACAGGCCTTTTAAATCCAAAAATCTGAGAGTCATTTCTCTGCAGGATGGCAAATTATGTGTGAGCTGTCTTTTCCAAGGAACATCAGTTGGGGGTAAAAAAAAAAAAAAAGTAGACACAAAAAAGAGCAGTGTTTCCCCTTTCCTGCGCCCACTCATACTGCCAAGTTACAGCCATGATTTCTTTATTATAGCTCTCTTTAGAGAGGAGTGGGCAGGAGTCCACAGGATGTTTGCTGAGTGAAGGACTCCCACCAGCCAGACTCTGAACCACTGTCTCTCTGGCCCTTGGTTTGGACATCCATTCTTTGATACAGACATGTGGTATTTCATTAATCTTCAGTCATTTGTAAAGTATCTTTCACAATTGGTATTGTCACAGAAGAGATGCCTCCAAAGAAGGGTTCAAGGAGTTCTGGGAGCGGGGGCGGTGGCAGCAACAATGGAACTAGACTCAGGATCAGCGGAGTTCTTGGCATACTTGATGGAAAATAATTTGAGCACAAGCCAAAGGCACAGACAGAGGTTTCTTTAGTAAAGTAGATACATAGTCAAGGAGAATGGGGGCAACCTCAGGAGAGAGAGATGCCTTTAAGGTAGAGCAAGCCAATGTGCATTCCAAGGAGAATGCGGGCTAGCTACAGAGGGAAAGAGTTGCCGGTTGGTGTAGGGTGTTAATATTTGGGTCGCTAGGGCTGGTCTAGAGGTGGAGCCAGGGTGGAGCTACCCAAGATTTCCCTGGGCTTGTGCCTTGCCCTCGAGTTACTTTTGCAGACTAGGGCACGTCCCTCGGGAGTTGCAACTATTCAAGGGTACTTTGTACATTTCAATGGTTCGTGGGTGTTTCCTGTATTTCAGTGGTTCGCGGGCACTTCCTCTAAGATTCAGTATCTCTACTTGTATTCCCTATTCCTATCTCATTTTCAAGCCCTCTCCCCAGTCAGATTAGTTGGCAGGAGAATGTCTCACTCCCTCACAGAAGCAGACCTTGGCGTTTTCCCCGTTAGGGCTCCAGAATGACTCTGCTGCCTGAATCCAGGGCTGCGCTCCCAGCTGGAAGTGGGAAGCCAGAACCCTACAGGGGAAAACGGGTCACAGCTCAGTACTGACACTAAATCCCAAGGCTTGGGCACGTTGAGTAAGCCAGGGAGAAGGCCCTTGGCGGCAATCATCAAAGATTCAGCGAGTGCCGACCCATTTCCTGCGAATCTGAGCTGACGGAAAGAGTACTGTGCATTGTGCTCCAAGGGATCTGAGCTGCATCTCTTACATCTAGCAAGGAGAACGAGTCACTGTACTTGGGCCTGTTTTCTCAAGTGTAAAACTAGGGGTCTAGGATTCCCTCCAAAAACGTAAGATTCTAAAATTGAACAGGACTTGGTAGTACTACGCCGAGCTACACAGGAGCTCCGGGAACCCCCTGGCTAGACGTTCCAAGGCCGTACTTCGCGCCACGTCGTCGCGGTGGAGTCAGAGGGCGGCGTGCGCGTTCCCGCTGGCCCCTGCGTGCGCGCCTCCGCCCGGCTGGGCCCGGCGGCCGGGCCGGTAGGCGGGGCGGAGCGGGGCGGGGCGCGCGAGGAGGGCGGCTACCGCTAGAGCAGGCTGGGAGTGGAGAAAAGGCGGCGGTCCGGCGGCGGGGCGAGGCTCAGAAGAGGCAGACCTGACGGGGGTGTGGGGCGCCGTGCGGCGCCAGGACAGCGCGGACCAGCCGGGCACGGCGGCCGGGGCAGCCTGAGCCTGGGCCACGGTTCGGCCGCGCGCGCCGGTGAGTAGTGCGAGGCCCGCGGGTGGCTGGCGCGGCCCGCGCTGAGTGGGACGGGGGCGGCGGCGGCGGCGGGGCCGAGGGAAGCCGGCGGCCGGGCCGAGCGGCGGTGGTTGGCCCGCGCGGGTCCCGGGTTGGCTCGGAGGGCGTCCGCCGCGCCGCTGTTCGCGCCGGGCCGCCTGCGTGGCCGGCCGTTGAGGCGGTCGGCAAATGGCGACCCGAGCCCCGGTCGCCGACCCGGGGCACCTCTCTTGGTGTCTGCGTGCTGAGGAAGGGCGAAAGGGGAGTGTAACTTAGCGAAGCCTGAGGACCTCGAAAACCCAACAGCTTTCCTTTTGTCTTCTAGAAACTTGGGTTCTTTGGGGACAAACGGGTTAAAGTGAGACTGGGAGGCATCATCAACTGTCTCCGCGGGATGAGAGAAGTTGGTAACTTTTCCATTCATGGAAGCGGGAGGATCTGTCTTAGCGTCGGTCCTTATTAAAGGGAAACTTTTTGGTTTTCCAGACCTGCGGGGTTATTTGTGCTGTGTCCCGCTCCTTGGAAGTACTTTGCTTGGAAAGGGGACGCGGAACGCGTGGAGGATCCTAAGTAATCTGTGCTTGTTTTTCAACGTGACAGAGCAGTCTTGTGTTTACCACGGTTCTAGTACTCCATTCCTCTCTCCCTTTCTCTTGTTTTTCTTCCTGAGCCCTGTTGTTCAGTCAAGATGCTTGGGAAGGAATTGACCTTTTATTCCATGGTTACTTTGTTGACTGATCCAACATGAAGTTATTTATGGGCATTCTGATATCAATGTAGGTTAACTTAAAACTCTTAATTAAAAACTCAGACTTTCTAAATTTCAGTACTGTATTGTGCTCTCTTGAGACCCAGTAAATTATATTAACATGTTTTGCCTTTGCTCATGTAAGGTTTTCCAAAGCAGTGCAGTTGTCGACTTGGCAAAAGGAAGAGTAGCATAAAATATGCCTTTAGGATTTTTTAAGGGGTAGATTTCAGTGTACAGTTTTCGCTGCATCACTCTTCTTTATGCTTAGTCACTGTTTCTCACTGTAGAAATTTAATTGGGGATAACATAGTGTTTTGCTCTTTTCTTAAATTTTTGCCAGTTTTTTACCTGAGGCTTTAATGTGGTCAAATAAACCTTCCTCAGTGTGTGTGATTCTAGTAGAAATGGGTGGAATTTTGTGAATAAGCAAACTTAAGTTTGCTATGTATCTCAATCGTTCTGGGTATTAATTCCAAACTATTGCTTCTGTATATCGGTTTAGCACTGAAGACTTTTTTCCCCCCTAGTACTGTGCCATAATAAAATATTAAAAAGCAATACTGTATAAATATTTGTTAACATTTTGAGATACTGCATGTAGAGAAGTACCTTAAGGTCACTAAAATAGGCTTTGCTGCCGGTTGCGGTGGCGCAAGCCTGTAATCCCAGCACTTAGGGAGGCTGAGACAGGAGAATTACTAGTTCAAAGCCAGCCTCAGCAACAGCGAGGCACTAAGCAACTCAGTGAGACCCTGTCTCTACATAAAACACAAAATAGGGGTGGGGATGTGGCTCAGTGGTCGAGTGCCCGAGTTCAATCTCCAGTACCAAAAAAAAAAAAAAAGCATTGCTTAATGTGTTTACTATTTGATAAAACATGTTTCTAAAATGTAAGGATAAACTTTATAGTATTACATATCGTTTTGTATAGTCTTTTAAATGGGTTTCCAAGACTGCTTATGTTGATAAAAGGAGTTAATACTTGCTGAACATTTTACTGTAGGATGGCCTTGTAATTGTACAATACTTTGATGGTAAAGTCCTGAGTCCGGCTATGTAAAATATTTAATTTCAAGTTCATTGTGATGAAATAGGTGAGATTCACTTTGGACTTGTTGCTTCTGTATTGTAGGTAGCTGTGGGTGGATGTTAGATACAAACAGGCATACTTCAATTAAAAAAGTCTTTTACCAAAAAAGTATGTCTTTTTTTAAAACAATGGGTAATGTTAATTCTAGGTACAGTACTTCTTCAAAACAGCATTTAATACCTCTTGTAAGTTTAAATGACCACATAAAAGTAACTATGCATTATATACAACTTTATACAAATGTGGCTACTTTTTTAAAGTGAATTACATCTGTTTTCTGAGACCTACAGGTTTATATCCTATTGGACACACCTGTAATTGTAACCAACCTTCACAGAGTTCTAGCTTATTTTCAGAGCAGACTAGTTGCCTCAAGGTCAAAAAAACAGACTCCTTGTAAGCCCACTGCCTGTGCCATGATACTCATCTTAACTGAGTTTTCCCATTTGGGTGGATTATTTTTTATCCAAGTATCAACTCAATTAGGCTCTTGTCTGATAGTTACTAATATTTTGATTTCTGATATAAGTCTATGATAATTTCACTTGTTTATTTAGTGGAGAATGTTGTAGTAGCTAGAACTTTCACTTTGGAATGAGCTGTTCATGACCATGACCATATTTAGAAATGGAAGATGTATGTTTTGGTTATCATATCTGAAAGGATAAAAACGTGAAGAAAATTTTCCATGTAATTAGTTCATTCATGCTATAAATAAAAAAGGATAAAAGTTTAATGAAAGATACACCTTGTAGCCTGCTAGCCATTTTGGACTGGGAGCATGTGCTTTGAGTTGGGAATTTAAATAGTGTATTTTTTATCTTGATTAGCCACCTCCTCTTCCCACTTTTAAAATTAATTAACTAATTTATTGATTGATTTCAGTGCTAGGGATTGAACCTAGGACCCTGCAAATACTAGGCAAAAACACTACCACTGAGCTACAACCCCACCTTGCCTGCTTTTTAAAACAGTGAAATACCATGTCCTGCTAAGGTGTAGATTTATTATGATCTTTAAAACTGAGTGCACCTAATCAGCAAATCATTCAGCAAGTGTTTGTATTTGCTGTATACTAATACCTCTGACTATACAAAGATGAAGTGATTGCTACATTTGAAATTTGGATTATGAACTTTCTTGTAATAATGGTTGATTAATGGAACATGTTTGTTTCCACATCAGCCTTACATTGGAACAGCATGTTATTGTTTAAGTAGATTTTTATTTTATCTAATACCATGTTAATTGTAATATTAAGCAGTAGGCTGATGTTACTTCCTATTTTAAGGTTTTCCTCACCTTGTACCTTTTGGGCATCTGAGCATGTGCAGATACTTAGTTTTCTTTTTGAACCTGGTGCCTTTTTATTCATTTGTCCCTATAACTAGCCTGCTAGGCTGATTAGAGAATTAAAATAATAGAAAAACCTAGAGGTAAATGTGTCCTCTTGTTTTGGAATCCCATTTTGCTATTTTCTTTTATTAAAATTTTCATTCTTGTGTTTACATTAATCTGTAATCAAGGCAGAGTTTTAAATGCAGAGAAAACAAGAATGAATGAGACAGAGATGGTCCTTACCTGCAAAGACCTTATGTTTTCTTGTGGAGAGAGCTAGTAAACAGAATAGTGATTTCTTTTGAGTTGTCACTAGTATTATCAGAGAAAATACAGTGTATAATGAGCATACATAGTAAGGGACTATACCTCATTTTGGGGTACATGAAAAGGTAATATTTAAGCAGAGACCAAAGAGTTGAGTCATGATGTGAAGAGGAAAAGCCTGGGTATCTGTGTCTGTTTAGGAGATAAACAGACAGTAAGAACAGCCCTGAGGTAGTCATCTGTTTTGAGTACATTAGGTGACTGTCCTTAGCATATTTTAAAATCATGCAGGTTTACAATTCCTCATTTACTTATCTCCATATGCATTTTAATGAATGTGGAAAAATATTGGAGGGCACTATCTCTATGCGTTAAATGACCAGATCTCATTTCATTGTATGGGAAAATGCCATGTCTTAAAACTATTTTTAAGGATTGCTTGTCAGCCACAGAGTATGAGTTGGCAAGGAACTTCTGTTAGAGAAAAAAATGAAGCTACTGTAAAGCATTTCATTGTTTACAAATAGTTTTTAGTCTAATGAAACTTTTCCCAGTAACTCATATTTAGGTAAAGATTAGTAAAGATGTGATTTGGCAGGTAAAAATCCTGATTGGAAAGTTTTTTAAAAAAACATTGTTTTGAATTAAACTCATCTTGAACTTGAAGCCCTCAATTTGAGCAGCATGTTTTTTAATTGGACCTGCTATGTCACTGTTCCACTGAAAAAATCAGGGATTGATGATTTTAAACCTGTTTCACAGGATTTATGAGTAATTGTGAAATATCTTATGAAGATGTTTTTCATTTGTTAACAGCAACCTTGATTAGAAAGAAGATGGATCTTAAATTTTGAAGCTGAGGGCTCTCTCCCCAGAATGCTCCCTAGCATGATTGTTGGATTTTCTTATTTCTTAATATATTTAACTGTAAAATGGAATTTAATCTTATTGCTCCTTTGGGTAGTTATTTTGAGAATTATTAAATCCATAATGTTCCATATGTTTATGCTGAGCTTTATCAATGTAAGTTATTTTTAAAATAATTTTAAACACATACATTCAAAGCAAAGCAATGTGCTTTTATAATTAGAAAGGACCATAAGACTTTCTTGACCACAGGGTGATTAAGTGTTGGAATAAACCACAAGCAAAGTTGTGTAATCTCTGTTCCGCAAATAACATCTTAAAATTGAATCACTGGTTACTGAAGAACTGCCTTATTTTCTTAAACTTTAATAAGCAAACATGTCTTATTGTCCTTGTACTTTGATCAGATACGGATTTAAGTGCTCCTGCCTCTGCCACTTAACTAGGTAGATGTCCTTGTGCAAGTCACTTACCCTTTCTGAACCTGTATTCTCTGGGTCATTATGAGGATTTAGAGACTTGATATATGTAAAGAAGGATAAGATAAATAGTGTTCCTCTTTTCTTCTATTTCAATACATAATAAGCATATGGACTTGTAGCTATGGATTCTTTTTTGTTGTTTACGTTCTTATTCAGGGGGGATAGTGTAGAAGAGGCTAGTTATTTTGAAGCTTGAGAACTCTCTACTTTCCTTTGAAAGTTGTTGCTGTTTAACTCAAAATTGCAGCAGTTGCTATTTTAAACACTTTTGAATTGAATTTTAAGATGTGTTCTGCTTGGTGTGGTCCTGTGATGGTGTGTACAGTAACACCAAGTGTCCCTACAAGTCTTTAGAGCAGTGGTTACTTCTGTTGAAATTGTTTTTAGGTTTCTCTCAGTAACAGTCAAGCTTATAACCTTCAGCATGTGGGATGAATTCTAGTTGTTACAAAATAAGCTACAGCTGTTTTCACAGTGTGATTCCCTTAGTAAGATTCTTCTTATTAAAGTTTCTGTGAATATCTGCTTAAATTACAAACGTTTGTTATCATTAACCTGTCCTGTTATTCTTTTAGCATGCGTGTTTTTAATTTATATTTAATTTATATTTAATTTAATTTATATTTGCCTATAAATATTGTGAGTAAAAATTTTAAAGTATTTAATTCATAATTTGTAATTTTTAAAACAATGTAAAAATATAGTGTTGGTGTTGACTGTGTACCTTTTGCCATGACATCATTGAATATCATAATACCAACTCTGAACTTTCCTAATTAATCAAGAAAAGCTCTGTTAGAATCAAGCTTCAACTGGAGAAAAAGATTTTGGGGAGCAATTACTGTAGCCACCTGGAACCAAGATAGAATTTATAGAAAAATGTCAGATCTAGCAGTCTCTTATGCATTAGTGAATAAAATGGGTTAAGAATCTGTTTCTTTAGAAAATTAAATAGTACAATGTAACTTAATTTGGGAAATAATAACAGTTGAGTTGTCCATGCCATCAACAAGTACAAATACATAGTAAATAATTAGCAGTAGAGGTGTGAAGTTAGGAAGAGGGATCTGAGCAGGATGTGTAGATTAGCTTTCTGTATATGGGTGATAACTGAGACTTTGGCAAAAGTGAGAGAATTTATAGAATGAATGGAGAATGTATAGAATGAATAAGAAATGATCTGGAACACTGAAGAAGCGTAATTTTTAAGAGAAGACTAAAGAATAACCAGAGAGGAGGAAAACTGGAGAAGTGTAACATGAAAAGTAAGGGAAGATGACTGTTCTTAAGGGATTGATTAGTCATTATAATGTTTGGGCCAGGGAAGATGAGGTCTGAGGAAAGAAAAAAAAAGCCCTTTGATTTTAGGAGGATCTCCTCAATAGAGCACTTTTGAGGGGTAATAACAATAAGGCAGATTAGAGGTTTCAGCAGTGCATGGGAGTTAGAAGACTTTTTGTTTTCTGTTTTCCTTCTGAACATGTGACTGAGTAGCAAATAAGAGTGGTGACAAAAGGAATGCTGTATACTTTGTTTTTGCTGCTAATAATAAATCAGTAAAGTTGATTATAGAAAATTCATTGAATAGGCTCAGTTATAATTAAATATGCTTATATGTTCTCTTTTTGGTATAAAACTGTAGCTGATAAAAGTTAAAATATTAGCTTTAAAAAGCAAGAAATACTGTTAAATATCTATAATCCCTTGATGTTATTTTACAAATACTAGAAATCTGAACTCCCTAGAGTAGCATGTAGCTCTCATGATTTGCTTTATTCCCACCTGGCCTCATCACTCACAACTACCTTATATTTTGCTTTGATCCAATTGCCAATTTATGCTTTTTTTCATTTGCATAGGCTGTTATTTTGCATGGAATGCCTCCCTTTCTTACCAATTTACTGATCCATACTTAAGACTTCTCATCATTCAAGACTAACTGTGCGTTATTCTCTAACCCCTATCCACACGGATTATGATTTCATAAGGTGATAGGAGTTTTACTGTCGCCAACCTCCTGCTATTGCTCGTTGAGAGAAGGCACAATGATTTACTAGTCTGTATATTGCAGTGGTCATAATAGCACACGTTTGTAATCCCAGGTTCTCAGGAGCCCAGTGTGGGCAACATCGCAAGACCTCATTAAAAAAAAAAAAAAAAAAAGTAAAAAAATTTTTCAGAAAATCTTTGTTGCCACACCAGTGCAGTGCTTAGTACAGAGTAGCTAAACAATAAATAGATGTAATGAATGAAAGGAAACTGTGGTCCTTAAAAGTGTTTTTACCCACAGATACAGAGCTTGAGCTAAAACTTTTATTTTCTTGGTAAATCCCCTGTGTATTTTAATTAAGGCTTACCCTGTTAATTTGTTGTAGAATGTATTAGGCATATATAGAAGGAGAGATTTAATTATAAGTTAATACATATATTTAGAAGAAATAAAACTTACAGCAAAGTTTTGACTGATATTAGTGAAATCGAAACGAGGATGATTCTCTTAGGAATATGATTAAGTCTCATCACAATCAGCTTAATTAAAAAGGTAAAAGCTGGGCTGGGGTTTAGCTCCATGGTAGAATGTATGCCTAATGTGTATGAGGCCCTGGGTTCAGTCCCCAACATGGTGAAAGTTCAAAAAAAGAAGAAAGAAAGGAAAGCAAAAACTAAAGCATTGTCTAAAATCTAAAAGTTGAAATACACATTAATTTGTTATTGGCATTAATTTTTAAAGTATACAGTACTACAATTTAAGTATTTTGAAAGACATAATATGCTTTTTATGTATATTTTTACATGCTGTATACTTCCCACATGTCAGTACTTCCTTTAAACATTTTAAAATACTGAAATGTTACTTGAAGTTCTTAAGTTCTTTCAAGATATAGTGATTAAATATAAGATTAAATGTTTATATGTATTTCAGCCTCAAATAAGCTAAAATGAATCAGTGATTTAATTTATATTATTGAGCAGTTTTGAAAATCAACCACTTTTTGTCTAACTTCTTTTCTCTTCTATTTTAACACTAGAGCTGGACTGACCATTATGGAGGAGGAGCTGCAGCATTCACACTGTGTGAATTGTGTCAGTAGACGGTGTATGACTAGACCAGAGCCTGGGATTTCCTGTGACTTGATTGGTTGTCCTTTGGTTTGTGGAGCAGTTTTCCATTCTTGTAAAGCTGATGAGCACCGACTTCTATGTCCATTTGAACGAGTGCCTTGCTTAAATAGTGACTTTGGATGTCCATTTACCATGACCCGAAATAAAGTTGCTGAACATCTAGAAATGTGTCCTGCAAGTGTGGTGTGCTGCACTATGGAATGGAACCGATGGCCGGTTAGTTATGCAGACCGGAAATCATATGAAAATCTAAGCAGAGATGTTGATGAAGTGGCACAATTAGATATGGCCTTGGCCCTTCAAGACCAAAGGATGCTCTTAGAATCTCTCAAAGTAGCCACCATGATGTCAAAAGCTACTGATAAAGTATCTGAACCTAGAGAACAAATCTCAGTTAAATCCAGTGTCCCGGAAATACCACATACTAATGGTTTGATGTCTGTTGATGAAGAATCTTATGGTGCACTTTATCAAGCTACTGTAGAAACAACCAGAAGTTTGGCTGCTGCTTTAGATATCTTGAATACTGCCACAAGAGACATTGGCATGTTAAATACAAGTCTTCATGCTACCCCAGATGAAATGAATGAAGAACAAAATGACAGAGAAAGTTTGCAGGATAGAAACTTGAAAGACCAGGACCATCCTTATGAGGATGAGATAGGGGCAGTAGGTGGCGTCGACTGTACTGCAAGTCAGAATGCCCAGTCTGAGCAAAATGGTTCAAGTGATTTATTGTGTGACTTAAGTGCAGGTTCTTACGGCGCTTCTGTTCTTTGTAATGGCTTTCCTTTGGAAAATGTATGTACACAGGTCAAAGACCAGGATCAGAGTTTTCAAGTTGATTCAAAACAAAGTAGCTTAACAAATGGAGAATGTGTGGCATCAGATGGTACTTCAGAATCTTCCAGTTCACTGTCAGTAGCAGCACAATTTAGGGAAGTAATACCCTCTGGTGCTTTACCTAATGGCACAGTTCAGCATATCCTTGTGCCAGATAATGAAGATGATGGAGGACTGTATTGGAGAAAAGTAGAATTAGGGGACTTGAGGAATGTGGACGTCTTATCTTTCAGTCATTCTCCTTCATTCAAATTTCTTTCTAATTCATGTTGGTCTAAACCAAAGGAAGATAAAGCAGTAGATACATCAGATTTGGAAGTTGCTGAAGATCCTATGGGCCTCCAAGGAATAGATCTGATCACAGCAGCATTGCTGTTCTGTCTAGGAGATTCTCCAGGTGGGAGGGGCATATCTGATAGTCGCATGGTTGATGTATATCACATTGACTTTGGGACGCAGACTTTTTCGCTTCCATCTGCAATATTAGCTACAAATACAATGGTTGGGGAAATAGCTTCAGCTTCAGCTTGTGATCATGCCAATCCCCAGCTTTCAAATCCAAGTCCTTTTCAGACACTTGGGTTGGATTTAGTATTGGAATGTGTTGCTAGGTATCAACCTAAGCAGCGTTCAATGTTTACCTTTGTGTGTGGACAGTTATTTAGAAGAAAAGAATTTTCTTCACATTTTAAGAATGTACATGGTGACATTCATGCTGGACTCAATGGCTGGATGGAACAGAGGTGCCCTTTAGCCTATTATGGTTGTACTTATTCTCAGCGTAGATTTTGTCCATCAACACAAGGAGCAAAGATTATACATGACCGCCATTTGAGGTCATTTGGAGTTCAACCATGTGTATCTACAGTATTAGTAGAGCCTTCTAGAAACTGTGTGTTGGGATTACATAATGACCATCTAAGTAGTCTTCCCTTTGAGGTCCTACAACATATTGCAGGCTTTCTCGATGGCTTCAGTTTATGCCAGCTCTCATGTGTGTCCAGGTTAATGAGAGATGTTTGTGGCAGTCTGCTTCAGTCTCGTGGAATGGTCATACTGCAGTGGGGGAAAAAGAAGTATCCAGAAGGAAATTCATCATGGCAGATAAAGGAAAAGGTTAGTTTAATCTTAACTGTGTCAATCTTTTTTGCCATGAAGTAGGCACTTGATGCTGAATTGATATATCTTGTTGAAAAATTGATCATTCCTAAAATTTATTAAGTTAATGACACATTTTTAAAGTGATAATTAATGAAGAACTAGAATAGTTAGAATTGTGATAATCACAAATTTACTGCAGATTTCCTAAATCTAGATTCTAATCTATGGCAAAGGCCACGTCTTCTGTTTCTTCAGATGAGCTCTTCTGTACCCCCTCAATTCTTCTGTAATAACTTCCTTTGGATTCATTTACCCTCTTTTTAAATTTGGGCTCTATCTGAAACACTGTCACTATCAGACAGTGGAGGAAGCTAAGAGAAGGATTTTTCTTATTTACATTTGCCAGTTTCTTTTCTAAGCAGTTTCTTTATTGGGACTTGGTTGTTTCACATGGAATCTAAATGGAGAGAGATGAGAAAAAGGCACAACTGTTGCAGTATTCATCCTAGTAAGTTACCAAGGGAGTATTAAGGGGATAGAGGTAGAAGTGGCTGGATGAGAAAATGTCTTAGGCTGAAGTGAGATGAGATGGGGCAATAGAATTTGATATTGTGGGTGGAGACAATTTGGTACAGTACAAAGGAATAACACATATTGAGAATTGGAGCTGGAGATATGCAGATCTGAAATAAGTCTAGGCTTCACCGTTTCTCTCCTATGGTAAGCTACTTTTGCCTACCTACTTATATGAGGCACTATCCAGTGGAAGAGAAAAGGTATCACAGATATCTGTGGTTTTCATTTTAGAACACTTAGAATATAAAACCACCTATTTTATGCAGTAGAAACAATTTTGACAAACTTCACAGTTAGTTGCACAGTATTCAAATTTCTGTTTATTTTATTCTTAGCACCCTTAGGTTTTGTCTTTTACTTGTTGCTACAACTTTGCCGAATTCTCCATCTAATTCTCTGTTCTCTTGAGGCTTTTTTGACCAATAAATGAACACACAAACTGTTTTATGATTTTTGCCAAAAGGTAATTCTGGTGGCAGAAAGCTTCATTAGCCAAGTGTGTATTTTTGTTTTCTGGATGATTTGGTATCTTTCTCTCCTTTGGGATGGAATACTATGTATGGCTTGTTTTTATCTTTCTTCACTAGTGGTAACAAATAGGATAAAATGTTTTCTGGGGATTTTATGACAACTCCTGCTGAGTCTCATCTAGTCTTCAAGTCTAAATTGCTATCATTTACACAGATTACTCACATGTCTATAAACTGGCCTTTTTCTCTACTGAGCTCCATTCACTGAAGTATCTGCTGGAAATCTCTCCTTGATGACCCCACAGTTTCTGCAGACTCAACATGTCCAATTCACCTTATTCCTCCCCTACTCTTATCTCAGAAAGTGGCATCACAGTATATCAAGTTGCCTAAACCAGGGATCTGGGAGTTAAGCTTGACTGATATTTTTTCCCTTTAATGTCGTATCTAGGTAATTTTTAAATCCTTTCCTATACTGCTAATGTTTTCTTCTATTTCACTGCCATTTTCCTCAGTCTAAGCTTTGGTTCTGTCCTGAATTAGTACCACAACTTCCTCCTGTGGAGTTTCTATTTCCAGTTGGGCCCTTCTCCAACATACTATCTGTACAAAAGTTAGAATATGTAGTTTCTTAAGTACAATGTTTATACTGTTACTGCGTTGCTTGAAACACTTTAATATTTGTCCATTTTCCCTGGGATAGAGGCCAAGTCCTTAATAACATTTAAGACTTTTCATAATTTCATCCTTACCTCTTCAGTTTCTTCCTGTCACTTTATACTTTAGTCAACATTGACATACTTATTGTTCCCTGATGTTTTGTTTTGTTTTCCTTGCTAAGGTCTTTGAATATGCTGTCTCTAATATCCACATTCTCACACCTATAATATGGTGTTATATACACTATATGTGTACATCATTACTTTCATTAACTTATTTAGCCACTATCCCCACTTAGCAAATGAGGAATAAATAAGTTACTTGTGCAAATTATTGATTCCCCACTTAGCAGATGAGGAATCAGTAAGTTACTTGTGCAACTTATTGATAAACAATAGCTTTGTTTTTAATTGTATGAAAGGGGGCCACAATAGTCAGTGCTATACCATTTTATAGAAGGGACCTGAGCACAGATTTTGGGTTTTTACCAGGAGGATTCCTAGAACCAATTCCCCACAGATACCAAGGGACAGTTACATTCTGTGTTCTCTAACTAGACACTGGCCTGTTGAACTTAGCTAGGATGCCTAGACCTGTCCTGTCTGATTCATGATTACCTGTCTTCCTTATTGTGCATTCATGCTTATTAATTTGTTTGAGTAGCTTTGTTTTTAATTGTGAAGATGAGAGGGGGCCACAGTGGTCATAGCTGCACCAATAAGATGTTAGTGCTGCTTTTCCTGACTAGGGAAAAAACAAGGAGTATTCATATTTTTTACCAGCAGACATATGCACACAGATGGCAGGTGAGCATTTTGCCTAAAAACATATTTTTAACAAAAACACATTTTTAGCTAAAATAGGATCCCTTTTATAGAAACTATATGTAAATTTTCAGAAGCATTTTCAACAAATTGAAGCACGTGTGTCTTTGAATATTACTAGGTACCTTCAGTATTTGTGAGTAATGGAAAGGTAAGGTACCTTGGGTAAACACCAGTCTGGTGTGTGTGTAATAGGAATGGGAGAAAAACCTAAGAAGAAATGAAACACTTGTATTGTCAATATATCCAGACCATTTATAGTTCTGTGTAGGCATTTGAATAGATGGAAAGAATAATGCATAGTAGATATTATTTTTGGAAATGGCCTTGGATTCATGAAGTTACAATTTTTTTGTTTTTGTTACTGGGGATTGAACTCGGGGGCACTCGACCACTGCGCTACATCCCCAGCCCTGTTTTGTGTTTTATTAGAAACAGGGTCTCACTGAGTTGCTTAGTGCCTTGCTGTTGCTGAGGCTGGCTTTGAACTTGCGATTCTCTTGTCTCAGCCTCCCAAAGTGCTGGGATTACAGGTGTACACCACTGGGCCCGGCGAAGTTACAATTTTTAAAAAATTGTCCAGTAAGCCAGGTTAGATGTGATTTTTTTTTTTTTTAAGTATTTTTTAGTTGTAGATGGACACAATGTCTTTATTTTATTGCTTTGTATGTGGTGCTAAGGATCGAACCCAGGGCCTCACGCATGTGAGGCAAGCGCTCTACCACTGAGCTACAATCCCAGCCCTAGATGTGATTTTTAATGTTGGGTTTTGTCCTTTTTTTTCTTCTTCTTTTTTCGTTATTAAAATTGAGTTGTCTTTATAAGTATTTGACAAACAAATTTACTTTCAAATAGATATACTTTTAAATTTTGTAACTGTTTGAAACTTTATATTGAATGCTTCTGTAACAGTAGAAATACATGCAGTTAGAGCAAGAAGTACATTTTGATTTTCTGTAAATTGACTTGTTTAAATCTAAAGTAGAGTTCTCTTCTAGGTGTGGCGATTCAGTACTGCATTTTGTTCAGTTAATGAATGGAAATTTGCTGACATCTTAAGCATGGCTGACCACTTGAAGAAATGCAGTTACAATATCATAGAGAAACGAGAGGAAGCAATCCCATTGCCATGTATGTGTGTGACTCGAGAACTCACTAAAGAAGGACGTTCGCTACGCTCAGTTTTAAAACCTGTACTTTAAAAACTAACTACTTGCATACATGTGCAAGCACCTAGTATAATTTCTTTGTAATATGTGATACTTTATTAATGTATTAAAGATTACAACTAGATAAATGTAATGTCATTATGTATATATATGTTTTGAAGTGACATATATTTTTATAAAGTACTGTTTAGTTGGAAAAATAATCGCCTTAATGTTTGAAATGTGTGACATTTTTGGAACTTGCTGGACAGGATGATTTAATCTTAATTTTCAGAATTAGCATTTTTGATGGTGTGCATATTTTGGTTCTTAAATGTTTTGCTTCTTAAACTAACAAGATCCTGACCAATTTATTCCTCATGTTTTCTATGGGTTGAAGCCCATGCAATCAAAAAGCAAAACTTTGATTCAGATTTTTGCTGCATAGATTTTTCAGATAAGCACTTGCAATTGCTTAAGCACTGCCCTCATTATAAAGTTTCTTATTATCTAGTATTCCCCTTTGACAATTATTGATGCACAGATAATCTCCAGTATATACTTACATAATATTTAAAATTACAACTAGTGTTTGGTAATACTGTTTGTTTAAGATAATTCACAAAGATGTTTTCATCTTATATTCTTAAAACTTATACAGAGTGATCAAGCAGCTTTCTTTTTTATTAGATGCCCCATCCAGAGATTCTTGATCATATATTTTATGGCAGGTTAAAGCAAAAACATGCAAACAAAAAACAAGCCAGTGAATTTAATTGGAATTCATGTTATGTATTTGCTAGACATTTAATGTTTGAAAAAATATATACCTCATTTTAAGTTTGAATTTGGCATATTTTGCAAATACATTTCAAATATTCAGAATGCACAGGGCTAATCTTTTTCATACATATTTTAAAATTTTGCCTTTTGTAGTTTATAAAAATACAACTATATTATTTTAAGACATTTAAAAATATGAATTTAATGTTGTAATCTTTGTAAGATATCCAGCAGCGACCTGTATATTTTGACAATCTCTTTGAAACATTTCCAAGTTAATTTTCTATACACTTCTCTACCAGAAAGTAAGAGTTTATCTTTGTGTAAAGATACAGGAAGGATAGGGAAATATTCAAAAGCCTATTCTTGAAGTATTTTATTATAGTTTTATACTATTAACTTGATGTGGTCTCTTTAAAAATGAATATATATGCTGTATTAGTACTTAGGAAAAATTGCAAAGATGGAGACATACTTAAAAGATTTGTCTTAGATAAATTCTGGCATTTGGTAAGATAAAATGTGCTTCCTTGTTATAAATATCAACACTGAATTGTATCTTCATTTCTACATTTGTCCCTGAGAGTGCTTTATGGTCACTGGTCCATGATTCCCATTTGTGGCAATCAGGCTGGGCAGAGGTGTTACTTGGGCAGTAGAGAATTCTGAATGGATCAAGTTCTTACTATAGTTAAAAAATATAGGATTAAAGACTCCTCAGTTGTTTTGCCTCAGCTGTCATTTTAATTAGTAGAATACCTACTTCTCAGTGCTTAACTTCTCCAGTTCTTATATTGAATTGCATAAGAAGTCTATTTCTGTGAAAAAGTCAGAAATTAGATATCAAATACTATAAAGTATAACTAACTGCCTTTTAAAGTTTTGCTGAAGAATGTTTGTTGTTGGTCTGGCACAGGCATTAACTTTTTGTTTTATGGTTGTACTTTTTAAAAAATCCATTGTTTTTAAGTTTAGATTTGTTATTTCCACACTGAATCATGAAATATTTAACATTTTTTTCCCACCTTATGTTTCTTTCACGCATCTTCCTCTGTTCTCTTTTTTGTTATGCCACCATATTATTTTGTTAAAATGTTTTCTCTGTGCAACATTTAAGTTCTAATAAAATTAATATTTTTCCTTTATATGGCTCATTAACTTAAAAAGAAAAATTTTCATTTAAATAAAATTTTAATACTTGTTTGATGAATTCAAAACAATCTTACTGTTTCTGGAATGTTGAATCTTCTGCATGTTATAGGAGTTTCTGGTTGATTATCAGTGCTGACTCAGGTTTTACTGGTGAACTAAATTTTTCTTTAATATATAGAGCTGACTGGTTAATTTTCTTTGCCCCTTCAGTGTCTTGAAAGTAGGCCCATCTAGGGATATTGAAAGGCTAAAAAGAGTTTCTGGCATGATTATTTCTCTAAAACTTGAAACCAGAACTTCCCATTTATCCTCTTAAGCATGAAGAGGTTTGTATATTAGCCTAGTAGATTTTCATTTGCAAGTCTTTGTTGATTCCTTAAGTCTTTGCTACCCAGCAAGATAAAGGGCAATCATCAGAATGGAGGGAAATGTCTAAATTCACTTTTATTCTCATTATCCTTCCCCAGTACTGCTTAATAGCTTGCTTGCTCTTCTTTTCTCTCTCCTTTCATTCTCTTTTTTTTTATCTCTGTTCTCTTCCCCTCACATATCACTTGGGGTACGAACAAATGGTCTGTTTTAACAAGGTCTCCAGGTGATTCTGATGCACAAAAAGTGTAAGATCTTAGAGGAAGACATGCTGTCTATCCTCTGATGTGTTATTAGAATGAATATATGTGTGTATGTACATATGTGTAATCCAAAATTAAGAGTAATGATTGTTAATATAAAAAGTTAAATTATGTATGTTGTTTCAGTCTTACAGCCATATGACAAAATACATTGGGTATAAAAACTTGTTACTAGTATTTTAAATTTCACTAGTATTTTACTGGTTCAAAGTAGGGTACATTTTAGTTCATTAGTACTAACGTTTAGCTTAGTCACACTTGTTTAGTGGTTGCAGTCATGTGAACATGCTAGAATTGTAGGATAAGCAAAGAGTAGAAGTAGAGAAATTCCAAAATAAATCCTACCTATCAATAAGAGATTAAAGATTGACTTTCTGGTTTATCAGTAGTATAGGATTATTTTTGGTCTTTGTGTGCTGCATATCCCATTAATGTTCCTATTATCTGTCCTTTAACTTTGGATATTGGTGTCTTAGTAATGTCTGAGATACTAGAGTTTCTCATACCCCTTAAAGATACAGTAGTTTGTATTACTGTATTGATAACAGATTTTACTTGTGGAGATTTGAATACTTCTAGGTGTTTGGAAGCAAAACAGATTTCTTCATGTTTTGTATCCCAAACTGAAAATTGTTTTATTTTTAATATTTTTTTTACTTGTCAATGGACCTTTATTTTTATTTATTTATTTATATGTGGTGCTGAGAATTAAACCCAGTGCCTCACACATGGTAGGCAAGCTCTTTACCACTGAGCCACAACCCCAGCCCTTAACTAGTTTTTTAAAATTTCCTGAAGAAAAATGACACAAACATTTAAAAAATGTGTTTCATCCATGACTTACCATATTAGGAGGTGATGTGACTGGAACCTACAGAATTGGTTGTTTAGCAGTGCAATAGAAGGGGAGTAATCGGCCCCTGTTATCTGGACAAAGGTTTTCTTTCCTGATGTGTGCCTGAGTAGTTATCTCAGTGCTACTGTGACTAGTCTTATTTAACGTGCATAAGGTGTAGGAAGCCTGAATTAATATATTAGTTATGCCTTTAAAGCAAATCATTCATCAGTGATCCATCCCAATGTGTTTAATTTATTAGTAAATTTTGTTAGTATTTATCTAAAACTGATTTCCAGAAAGTTTGAGTTAGGCCAATTTTAGTGAAGTCCTTAGAGAAAAGGAAAATGGTTTCTCTCTTTTTTTTAAAGGATGGTTTAATTTTGAAGTCACTTTTTACATAATTATTTCCTTAGAGTTAAAAGATCAAGTTCAAAGATCAATCTCCCATTTCATAGGTGAGAATATTGATTTATTGTAAGTTTGTGTACTGATGAGTGTACATCATCTCTGAGCAATATGTGCTCTGAAACAGGTCACTTTTCAAATGCAAAAAGAGAAGGGATGTTTAGACAAAAGGAAATTACTTTGCTAATTATCATTGCCTAGAATATTTCATTTCTACTGTGTGTTTTGGAAAGAAGTTTGATGCCATAGCAAAAGAAAACAAAGTAGAATGAATGAGGAGTGGTATGTTGCTCTGAAAATCCTTTGCAAAATTAGGCAGCTTGCTGAAGTTTTAAATGTTATTGCATCAATGACAATAAATTCTATAATTTATTAAAATATAAATTTATAGTCATGAAAATTGATTAGTACATCTTGATGTATGAAGAGGGATGCATCTTGAGGTGTTAGAACATTTCAAAATGGACATTTTATGTTCAGAATATTTGATATTCCAATGTATTATGTGGATAGTAGTTTTTTTATTAATATACTACAAAAAGGATTACAAGAAAGGTTCATGAACATGCTCTGTAAAATTACAGTAAAATTCATTGATGCAAATCTTCTAAAATAATTTTTCAATCTTTTTGACAAGTTCAATTATTTACTATGAAGAAAAGCATTCCTGAAGCAAACTGATAAGGGAAACATGTTTCTTCCCCACACACACCAATAAAATTTTAAGCATCTCCAAAATCACTTTATTAGTCCATTTGCATACAAATATGAAAGAAAATGATTCTGCAATGCATAGCTAGTTTTAGTGGTGGTGATAGTTTATGCATATGAAACTAATAAAACTGCATTTTTGTTGAATTCTTGGGACCAAAATCATCAGGTCACATCCTTTCCCAACAAATTCATCAGCTTTAATTCTTATCTTTTTCTGGTATACATTGTTAGAATTTTTTTTCCCCCTCAATGTTCTTAAACAGGCAAAGTTGATAAGTGTATTCAACTTTTGGCACAGAAATTGACACAAATAAGATAGTTTTTGCACTCCTAGTCAAAAAGTAACATTAATTTTACATTTTTTAGTGATTCTAAGGCCTACTGATGGAACAACAGTCGCAATAAATTTGTTATTGCCGAAAAGATTGAAGTTAAAAGATCCTGCCCTCTGCTATCCTAGAACATTTTTTTCTGTTGAAATCTTACATTAATAGTAATGCTTATTTATTTTCATGACTTCAGTGTGGCTTAACCACATTATTGATTAAATCACCTGAGAAAATGAAATAATAGTACTATATATCAAATCAATTGATGACAAAAATTATTACCTGTATTCTTAATAAAATAAGGGATTTGATATAAGTAGAGAATGGTACTGATTCCCTACAATATTCCAATAGCTTTATGAAAACCACCCTGACATATGAAATTGACTTGAGTGATTAATAATTCAGTGGACATGAATTCTGAAGATTTTTATTTTGTATTTAAATCTTAAGTTGTACTGTGTACTTGATCATTGTTTAAGCACCAATCCACACTGAAAATAAACTTCACTGTCTCATTCACTTGCTTCATGCTGTTTAATTTCCAGTGGATTTTTTTCTCATGATTTACATTAATATTTTAATTTACATTAATAATTGTTTTTATCCTCAATGCAAAAGGATATGGTATTCATGAGGGGGGAGTGAAGCTAAGTGAATGAAGCTGCACACAAAAGGCCACATATT
The DNA here is from genome assembly GCA_004024805.1 of Geosciurus inauris. NCBI lineage: Eukaryota > Metazoa > Chordata > Mammalia > Rodentia > Sciuridae > Geosciurus > Geosciurus inauris. The sequence continues at coordinate 4,425 of PVHX01013543.1, read as the reverse complement.
ATACTAGTCCAGTCATATGAAGTACCAAGAAGAGGCAAGCTTATAGGGACAGATTAGATTAGTGGTGGCTAAGGAGGAGAGTGACTGTGAACATGGAGTTTCCTTTGGAGTGATGAAAATATTCTAGAACAAGGTGGTGGTGATTATTGAACAGTATTGCTAATGTACTGAAACCCACTTTATATCTTATGTGTATTTTGCCTTGGTTATAGTCATTATCAAAACCAAAAAGTACTATGTTCCCAAGGTTTATGAAATGCCCAAGCTATGGTTTAGAATTGATTTATAATATTGGTAATGTGACAGACTTATTCAGCTAAAAGTCTCAATAAAATTCCTTAATTCCATCCCAGAGGTATGGATCACAGCAGCAGAAATAAAGCTGTAATTCTCAATTTTCTTATATTTAATACAGCTATGACTATTTGGCTTCAATGTGGAAGTTTGTTTTTCACCTTTTGCGTTTTATTATGATTGTGGCACATAGCAATCACTTTTAAAAATACTTCTTAAAATCATGCTTTGGAAAAAATTGTATAATTTTCAGAATTATTTTTTATAGTTCTATACTTGTGTTCCTTTTAAAGAGCAAATGCAATCATTTTTTAGGTAAGACTAAATAAATTGAACTGATGCATATGTTTTGTATTTTTTGTGGGAAAAAAAGCTGCTTGAATTTTGGGATTGGTAGGAACCTTGGTGATCATTTAGTTTCTCATATTTAGTGAAATTGAAGCTGAGTTTGTCAATCTGTTCATTCATTCATCAAGCATTTATTAAGCACTGACTGTGTAGGCTTGACTCTGGAAGGTGGTTTCATTCCTAAGCTTTCACAGTTAATTATTTTTTTCTATCTATCATCATCTAATAACTATGCCAGACATATGGACAAGTGGACAAGTTCCAGAGGAGGGATGGCTTTAGGCAGAGATTCACTTTAAATATTTCTCCACATCATTCTTCAAGTATTTTAAGAGGTATTCCTTAGTATAGTTAAGTAAGCATGATCATAAATCATCTCAAAGAATGCATCTATTATTTTAATGGCTTGGGGAAGCAGGTATTTTCAAGTCACTTTAAGCCAATTATTTTCCACAGTGTTCTATGGAGCCAACTTTGCAAAATTGTTGATTCAAATCAATGTTTTTAAAAAAGTTAAATTGCTTGGCAAATAACTGCCTGTCATATAATTGGGGGTATATGCATGCCAATTAAGGGGTGTGTGCTCCAAGTTGAACAACAATAAGTATGATTAAATGAGCTTAACAGAGCAAGTCTGATACTGTGAAGTAAACTGTCAGGATAATCAGACAAGAAGAGACTTGCCTTACAAAAGCTTTACTTAAAGAATGTGACAGGGTCCAAAGTCAAAAATAATGGAAGGAAGGTAAACAAACTGATTTAAAAAGTTTATCGTGCTTTTTCACTTCAATGATTTATTATCTTCCATAATGGTTAGGACTTCGTGTCGAGTAGGTTTTGATACAGATTTCCTAAATTACCTGTCTTATCCCATCTCCTTTACGCCACAATTCTGCTGCACTGTACTTCTCACCAGTTCTCACTTTATATCCTTTATTGTCTGTGAGTCTACATGTGCTGTTTCCTCTTCATAAAATGTTCCCCCCAACTTGACTAGTTCATTGGTGAGCATCCAATTCTGAACTCACCTGCTTTTTTCCTAGCCCATCCCAAATCAATGAATCACCCTCCATCTATGTTCCCATGTGTTGCTTTATTTTTTTTATCAAACTTTTTTTTCAATATTGATCGCTCTGCACTGTCATTATCTATTTGCTGGCATCCATAACAATGTTGTCAATGTAGGCTCCTCTGGGTAGAAACTATGTCTTTTTTGGCTTAGGATCCCTGTGCCTAGCTGACAGCCTTATACACAAAAGGCAGTCTGTAGATGTTGGTTGACCTAATAATGAAAAATGATTATGTAACTTTTAGTGCTATTTCAGGTAGTTTTTCCCGAATAGGAAAAACAGACCACCTCAAAACTGAGGGGCTTAAACAACAGTGTAATCAGCTCATGATGACTAGGCTATTGCTTGGCCTACTCTAGGTTGGCCTGAGTTGGCTGTGCCTGGTTGGCTCACATGTCCATGGTCAGCTGAACAGTTGGCTGAAGCTTAGATCTCAGATCACCTTACTCACATGTCTGGCAGTTGGCAGGCTGTTGGCTGGGGTTATGGGGACGACTAGGCCACATGTCTCTCATCATCCATCAGGCTAGCATAGGCTTATTTACATAACAGTAGGAAGTAAAGCAAGAGAATAAGCCCCAAGCAGCAAGCCTTTCGATATCAGTTCTTGTCATGTTTATTAATGTTCCACTTCGCAAGGCAGTCAGATGGTCAAGCCTCACTTCATGAGGTGGAGAAACAGACTCACCTTGATGGGAGGAACAGCAAAGTTATGTTGCAGATGAGTATAATACAGAAATGGGGAGAATCATGTCCACTATTACAGATTCTAAAGATATTTCTAAATTCAATAGTCCCTTTACCCTTCTTTAGATTATATTTTCAGAGGAGAAGTACCAGGGATTGAATTCAGGGGCACCCAACCACTGAGCCACATCCCCAGCCCTGTTTTGTATTTTATTTAGAGACACTGACTCATTGAGTTGCTTAGTGCCTTGCCATTCTTGAGGCTGGCTTTGAACTTGAGATCCTCCTGTCTCAGCCTCCCAAGCCACTGGGATTACAGGCATGTGCCAATGCACCCAGCATTTCTTTAGATTTTCTTTTTTTTAACAAAAAAAATCCTGAATATTAAAAAAATTAGAATTATCTTTTGCTTTTTTTCCTTCTTTTTCCCTCCAATCTGGAAAGTGTTTTAGTCAGTGTTCTTCAGAGAGATAGAACCAATATAATACATATAGAGATTGGTATGAGAAGGGATTTATTAGGAAAATTGGCTCCCTTGACTACAGAGGCGGGGAAGCCCCATGACAGGCATTTGCAAGTTGGAGAATGGGAAAGCCAAGAGTATGGCTCTGTCCAATCAGAAAGCTTTAGAACCAAGAAATGTGTTTACTATTTTTATGACTTTGGGAAGAAGGTCTTTTCAAGTTATTTTAAACCAATTATTTTTCTGTTGTGTTCTAAACAAATAACTTTACAACTGTTGATTCAAAACAATGTTCAAAAAATTGCAAACAATTGGGCTTGTCATATGATTAAGAGTATATATGCCAATTAAGGGGTATGTATGCTCCAAGTTGAACAACAATAAGTATAATTAAATGAACTTTACAGAATAAAGCTATCAGGATAAACATGAAGTAGACAAGAAATCTGTACTACAATAGCTTTACTTACGTAGTACAACAAGGTTCAGAGTCTAAGAGAATAGGAAGAAGATAAATAATTGTGATAATTCATTCTTCAACAACTTTATTGTGATTTTTCACTTTTATTAGTGGAGTCAGTGGTGTTATTCTCATTCTGAGATTGAGGACCTGACAGCCCAGAGGACCACTGGTGGGAGTCCCAGAGCCCAAAGTCAGAGAACTTGGGAGTTCTAATGTTCAAGGGTAGGAGAAGAAGGTAATCCAGCTTCTGAGAGAGTAAGTACTCACCCTTCTGCCTTTTTTTTGGCACCAGGGATTGAACTCAGGGGTACTCGACCACTGAGCCACATCCCCAGCCCTATTTTGTGTTTTATGTATAGACAGGGTCTCACTGAGTTGCTTAGCGCCTTGCTGTTGCTGAGGCTGGCTTTGAACTTGCAATTCTCCTGTCTCAGCCTCCCAAAGTGCTGGGATTACAAGCGTGAGCCACTGCGCCCGGCACTTCTGCCATTTTGTTCCATCTGAGCCCCTAGCTAATCTGACAGTGCCTGTCCACATTAAGGACAGATCTTTCCCACTCAGTTCACTGACTCAAATGCCTCTCTTCTCTGGAAGTACCCTCACAGACACACCTAGGACAGGATAGCCCAGCCATTCTAATCAAATGTTAATCCACCTGAGTTTCCCTTTAGGCAGAATAGGAAGGTGTTTCATGTCTACTGCAGCATTGAGAATAAGTTAAACTTTACCAGATTAACAGGAATCCCTTAGTTCAATCAATCTAAAGTCAATCATTACATGTTGACTTCTTGTCAAATGACACCCATATGCATCTCTTTAAACTACATGTAATGGTAAAGACTAGAGCGAGGTTATGGTTTCACCTAGCATGATACTACAATCCTGGATACAAACCAAAATTCACTAATCCATTTCTATTTCCCAGAAGAGGACATGAAGTCATTGAGTGATATTTACCCCTCTCCTGGTATTTCATAATTTAAATACTATTGGATTATTAAAATAATTAACAATACTTAAATATTGATTTGAACTCAACACATGTAAGGAAAAACAGAAAACAAAGACATAAAGACATTTGCTTTTTTTTTTTTTTTTTA